>SJYC01078808.1:0-26132 GCA_006408675.1 Madoqua kirkii
GAGAGCGAGGCCTGGAAAACAGGTACCCGCAGGACGTGGATGACCCGCTGTGCTGAATGACTCAGGGAGCTCAGACCAGCCCTGTGAGACCCCAGGGGGTGGGATGGGGTGGAGGGCCTCCAGGGAGGGGACACGTACACCTGCGGCTGATCCGTGTGCGGCAGAAACCAACACGTGGCAAAGCAATTATCCTTCAACTAAAAGTAAATCTTAAAAAAACTCCCAGTGCCTCGCCCCCAGCTCTGGAGTTTGAAGCAAGGGGTCTAGGGTGCCGTCTGGACAGCAGGATTGTTTTTTAAGCTCACCGGGTGGTTTCCGGGTGATTTCCACATGCAGTCTAGGCTGTTCGGCTGCAGACAGCGCTTTGCAAGTAGGAAGCAAAGGACAGACAGTGAGAGGAGGGGGCCCTGGAGCAGCACGCGACCCTCAGGACGCGCTTTTCGGTCTAACGTGTGTCAGAGGCACCTGTGACGCTGCTTAGTTGCCAAGTCCTGTCCAAGTCTGTTGCAACCCAGGGCCTGTACCCCGCCAGGCTCCTCTGTCCATGGGATTTCCCAGGCAAGCGTACTGCAGTGGGCTGCCACGCCCTCCTCCTCCAGGAGATCTTTCCAACCCAGGGAGCAAACTGGAGGCTCTGGCGTCTTTTGCCTTAGCAGGCAGGTTCTTTACCACTGAGCCGCCCAGAAAAGTCCAGGAAACACCAAGGGACCAGTTAAAAGGCCGATTTGGATCCAGTAGGCCTCAGGGTAGGGCCTCATCATTGTACCGATGATGTCTCGATGCTGGGAGTTAGAACGCATCAGAACCTCCAACATTTGGCTAAAGAAAGAAATGCCACGAGCGGGGTCGTCGCTAACAGCGTTACAGTTCAGTCCTTCTTCGGTGGCGCCGCTGAAGGCACTTTAACTCCACTTGATAACCCGGGACCACCACGGTGGGCAGTGATGCCCACGGGAATCAGGGTGCATGAAAGGCACCCCTTCCTCCCCTGGCCCTGGGCTGTGCTGGGCTTTAACTGGCAGGGGATGTAAAGGGCTGAACTGGGTCCTTCCAAACTCAGACCTTGGAGTCCTAACTCCAGTACCAGAGAACATGCCTGTTTAGAGACCAGAGCTAGCTTTAAACAGGCCACAGAGTTAAAATGAGGCGTGAGAGCAGGCCTTGATGCAGTGGGGCCTGGTGTGCCTGTAAGACGGAGACCAGGACAAGATCAGACGCAGCTGTGTGAACACACCGCAGAGCCACGTGCGAGCCAGGGAGAGGCCTCGGGAGGGATCAGCCCGGCCACCACACCCGTCCCAGCCCTCTCGCCTCCAGAGCTCCAGAGAGCCTCTTGTCGAAGCCTCCCCGCCTACTGCAGTTTGCCTAGCTGTTCCTGGCAAACTAACACGGTCAGGGGGGAGGAGGGACGGGTGCTGGTTCACGTGTCTACTTTTGATGACGTGTCCGACTTACACTGTCTCCAGCAGGACTGACGTTCTTGCCCCTAGCTGGTCCACGTGTCTCTTAAGTCGCGGCTGGCAGAAGACAAGGTAACCGTAACTGTCAAGCCTTCCAGAAGTGTCCAGTGGGGTCAGACTGATTTAGAAAGCCAGCTCTGCCATGCACCTGCCCTGGGACTTGAGAGAGGGTTCACGGGACAACAAGCTAGTTTCTGACAGTGAGCCTTGGGTGAGAAATGGGTTCTCATTTCTCTGATCTCTGGTTTTGTATCCAAAGCTCCCCCAGACCCACCCTCTGCTTCCTCTCCCCTCCTCTCAGCTGGATTCCAGGCAGATAGAAAAAGTTGCCTGATTAAGTGACCCCCACGTAGATTTTATACACATCTCTCTCCCTGTGTCCTCCCAGCCGATGGGCAAGAGTGATTTCCAGAAAACTGAGAGAATATTAACGTTGCTTTTTACAGAATTAAAATCTTTCAGCCAAACTTTCTCAGAGATAGAACCTCATGGACGTTACATTCTAGATTCCTCTGCTGCTGCTAAGTCACCAGTCGTGTCCGACTCTGTGTGACCCCATAGATGGCAGTCCATCAGGCTCCCCCGTCCCTGGGGTTCTCCAGGCAAGAACACTGGAGTGGACTGCCATTTCCTTCTCCAATGCATGAAAGTTGAAAAGTGAAAGTGAAGTCACTCAGAGCGGCCCATCAGGCTCCTCCGTCCATGGGATTTTCCAGGCAGGAGTACTGGAGTGGGTCGCCATCACCTTCTCTGCTAGATTCCTCTAACCTTTCAGAATCTTCCAGAAGTAAATTCCAGTGTTTTTTTTTTTGCAATGACCTTGCCTCCAATGGGCAGTCTTGTGGTCTTTCTGGCCTCCCAGGAAGCCAACCTCCTCTCTGCCTTGCAATTTTTCACCACAAAAGCTGTGAGCCATTTCACTGGAGGGAAATTCCAGAGTGAAGCATGGACATGTTACTGTGAGTGATGCCAAGTGGAAGCGGAGAGAAGGGACAGCTGGAGGGAAAGCCGTGGCCTGGCCCCCGCACAGCCTCCTAGACGGGCTCCAGCCGCGGAAGGAACCGGAGGAACACAGCAGGACACTGTGGAAACGCATTCCACAGCCTGTCGACCCTCCCAGGCTCAGCTTGCCTTTCCTTTAACCTCTGTTCTGCTGAGTCAGTTAAAGTTGCCGGTTTCCCAAGGTCACAGGCTCCCACCTGACTTTGATAGAAACTTTTTCAGTGACTGAAAAATATAACTTATTTAGCTACTTGGTGTACAGAAAAAATCCAATGTCATGGAAACTAACCTTTCAAATAAACACATGAAAGTTGGTTTTGAGAAACTGTTTAGTCGCCAAGTCGTGTCTGACTCTCTTTGCGACCCCACGGACTGCAGTCCGCCAGGCTCCTCTGTCCATGGGATCCTCCAGGCAAGAATACTGGAGTGGGCTGCCATGCCCTCCTCCAGGGGATCTTCCCCACCCAGGGACGGAACCCAGGTCTCCTGCATTGGCAGGTGGTTCATCACCACTGATCCAGCTGGGAAGCCTTTATTGAGGAATAATTATATCAGACTAGATTCATCTACTTTAAGTGCAGATCTGAGGAGTTCTGACAAACACAGGCGGCTGTGTGACCAGCAGCACAATCAGGACACAGACCGCTTTTATCACACCGGAAAGTGCCCCGAGCCCCCGGCACCACTGTGTGCTGCGTCTGAGAAACACCTTTGCCTCACCTGGCTTCATTTCCACAGGATGCTCCCCTTATCAAGGGTCTGTGCCTGGATCTCTCTTCTTTTCTCCACCCACAGCATTTTTTACTTTCCTAACATGTCAGGTGGCACATGCCAACATCTTCCTCCAAAACACCATGAGGCCTGCTCCCCTCGCCTCAGAACATTCCCATTCAGTAGTTCTTTCCTTCTTCCCCCACACTCAGAGTCCACAGGCATCACTCTCTAGGCGTCTCCATGATCTTTATGGAATCAAAGACATGGCACTGTTAAAAGGCAGTTCAGAGTTTAAGCTCAACAGTTTAATCACCGATGTGGTGCACACTGCAACTGAGCCATGCTATGATATTTTCAGCCGTAAAAGGAAAAGTGGGATGTTGCAGCTGTGACTGAGGGCACTCATCAGTGAGGATGACTATTCCTCTAGGCTTCTCTAGATATGTGTCTCTCACCCAAATGTATACACTATCATTTGATCTTTGAATGTGCAATTTTCCGCTGTAGAAATTCAAAGCTCATAAGCTTATGGAGAGTTGGCTCTGAGTCAAAACATGTGATGATGAATATGCAAGCTGGGAATTAGCAAAGTATGGAATTAGGAGTGGTGGGCCATCCGCCAAGGCAACCCTGGGATTACTCAGCTGGCAGACGAAGGCCAGACTTGGGAACACGTAGACAAGCGGCAGTAAGTCAGCTTAACTACTTGCAGTAAAACCAGCTTCTGACAAGTCACATTCACTCGGAGAATCATTTAAGGGAAGATGACTGGAAATGAAGTTCCAGCTCAACAACAACTATGATTGATTCCTCAAGATCAGGAAAAAAGTCACAATCAAAACCGCTCAGGCCAGAGACCAGATACAATAAAATACGGCCACACAGAAGTGCAGGCCCCAAAGACGAAGCTGACTCAACGTCCCCAACATGAGCTTCTTGAGGACTCAGAGCCGTGGACGAGGTCACAGGCGCATGGAGAAACCCACTCCCACCTTCACATTAAGATGGCTCTTCAGAAGCTGGCAGACTTTTCCTGGAGAAGGGCCAGATGGTAAATACCTGAGATCTGGCACTAAGTAAGGTCTGTTGCCTAGTTTAACCCTTTCAAAAACATACGGGACTTCCCGAGTGGTCCACTGGTTAAGAATCCTCCTCCT
This sequence comes from Madoqua kirkii, assembly GCA_006408675.1. Classification (NCBI taxonomy): domain Eukaryota; kingdom Metazoa; phylum Chordata; class Mammalia; order Artiodactyla; family Bovidae; genus Madoqua; species Madoqua kirkii. Next base: position 4,334 of record SJYC01078808.1, read on the forward strand.
GCCAATGCAGGGGACATGGTTCAAACCCTGGTCCGGAAAGACTCCACCTGCTGGGAAGACACTAAGCCAGTGCCCACGTGTCCAGAGCCCATCTAGGCGTCTCCATGATCTTTATGGAATCAAAGACATGGCACTGTTAAAAGGCAGTTCAGAGTTTAAGCTCAACAGTTTAATCACTGATGTGGTGCACACTGCAACTGAGCCATGCTATGATATTTTCAGCCGTAAAAGGAAAAGTGGGATGTTGCAGCTGTGACTGAGGGCACTCATCAGTGAGGATGACTATTCCTCTAGGCTTCTCTAGATATGTGTCTCTCACCCAAATGTATACACTATCATTTGATCTTTGAATGTGCAATTTTCCGCTGTAGAAATTCAAAGCTCATAAGCTTATGGAGAGTTGGCTCTGAGTCAAAACATGTGATGATGAATATGCAAGCTGGGAATTAGCAAAGTATGGAATTAGGAGTGGTGGGCCATCCGCCAAGGCAACCCTGGGATTACTCAGCTGGCAGACGAAGGCCAGACTTGGGAACACGTAGACAAGCGGCAGTAAGTCAGCTTAACTACTTGCAGTAAAACCAGCTTCTGACAAGTCACATTCACTCGGAGAATCATTTAAGGGAAGATGACTGGAAATGAAGTTCCAGCTCAACAACAACTATGATTGATTCCTCAAGATCAGGAAAAAAGTCACAATCAAAACCGCTCAGGCCAGAGACCAGATACAATAAAATACGGCCACACAGAAGTGCAGGCCCCAAAGACGAAGCTGACTCAACGTCCCCAACATGAGCTTCTTGAGGACTCAGAGCCGTGGACGAGGTCACAGGCGCATGGAGAAACCCACTCCCACCTTCACATTAAGATGGCTCTTCAGAAGCTGGCAGACTTTTCCTGGAGAAGGGCCAGATGGTAAATACCTGAGATCTGGCACTAAGTAAGGTCTGTTGCCTAGTTTAACCCTTTCAAAAACATACGGGACTTCCCGAGTGGTCCACTGGTTAAGAATCCTCCTCCTGCCAATGCAGGGGACATGGTTCAAACCCTGGTCGGAAAGACTCCACCTGCTGGGAAGACACTAAGCCAGTGCCCACGTGTCCAGAGCCCAGGTTCGGCAGCAAGAGAAGCCACTGTGGGGGAGGCCCGCACATCTCAGCTGGAGGGGAGCCCCTGCTCACTGCAGCTAGAGCAACCCTCGCAGCAGTGAGGATCCAGCACAGCCAGGATGCATTCTTTAAAAAAGGTAAAGAACAGTGTTAGATCGTGGGCTGCATAAAGACCAATCCCTGCTTTATACGGAACTTCCAGAGCCAGATCCCGGTGCAGAGGGCCTTCCGGCTCCCCGCCAGTTCTCTGCAGCAGCAGCAGCCGCCACTGGGCTAGGAGATGCCGCTGCCATTCCAAGCAGACTATGAAGGAGGGCCTCACTCCAGCAGGGGCGGATGCCAGGGAAACTCCCAGGGTCGTGGGCAAGCGGTGTAAAGGCGGAGAACGGATAAGGCTAGGATGGGTGTGGTTCAAGTCTCTGAAATCACAAAGGGCACGGAAAGATGACCTGGTTCACATTCTAACACCCCGAACGAGGAGGCAACATATCTGCCCTTCCAAACTCTGACGCCTGCTTTTGACTCACATGGATCACACCTTGAAGCTGGAAAGACGTCCTCTGCTTGGTGATGGTGGTTCAGTGGTTAAGTCGTGTCTGACTCTCTTCAACTCCATGGACTGCAGCCCGCCAGGCTCCTCTGTCCATCAGATTCTCCAGGCAAGAATACTCAGGTGGGTTGCCATCTCCTTCTCCAGGGTATCTTCCCCACCCAGGGATCGAACCGGTGACTCCTGTGTTGCAGGTGGATCCTTTATCATGGGCCACCAGAGAAACCTGTCCTTTGCTTGAAATTAAATATGTAGACGTAGCATTACTGTGTCCTCTACAGGCTGAAAACAGACTGTCCAGGAGGCTTACAGACATTTGTGAACACAGACCTGGGCTGTATTAGGAGAGTCAGGGGAACAGGAGGGGTTTCCCTTCTCGGGACACTCTGCTTCAAGTCTAGGAAGCATGGGGTGACCTGCTGAGGTGACCTGGGCCCCTACGAGCTCTCTGTTCCCAGGTGGTCAGTTCTAATGCTGCCCCTCAGGACACGGCCAGAGAATTCACTTTCTGTTCCTAACGCTTCACATTCCAGCAATTCTTAGAAGCAAGCGGCTTGCCGCACGTGCTACTTTCCCGCTTGCGGAAAAAAAAACACGTTAGTTACCATATCCCCAGCTTCTCGGGGCCCTGGCCTGGAGCGCGGGGCTTCTCTTGCTGAAAGGATACAGCTGGGCCACAGGAAATTAAGCTTTTAGCTCCCCAAATGTGACATCGGTTGTGTGCCAAAGATAATCGTCTTATAAACGTCCCCAAGGACATCTTCAGCTTGAAATCCCTTTACTGAAAAATAAATGGAATTAAAATACATGCATTCCATGAGGGCAGATATTTGGGGTTTGTTTTTTTTTCCCCTGCCTTATTCACATATATTTTTTTCAGAGTAAAAACAACTCCTGTTTATATACCACATGCATTTGAAGTGCTTGGCACATAGTAAGCTCTGAATAAGTGAATGAAATTGTTGGTAAAACTTTGAAACTGGTAAAGGATGTTACAGAAAGGAACTGGCTTGGCAGGAGAGAAGCTGCAGATGGTACAGCTGATTACCTTTTCATCCTCCAAATAAAAAGCAATAAACAAACAAAAAAGCAAACAGACTGCACCGAGAGCTTGGTTCTCCCGATAGTCAGCCCGGGCCTGATCCGCAGCTCCTCTATCGCACTGAAGAGGCGCGGGTCCCGTCACGCAGGAGGGCAGTTACATTTGCAGAAGCTGTATGGCTGACACCTGGGAAGACGGAGTGCTCCAGAAGAAAGAGCACTTGCTTTTTCCGGGTGCACCCACCTCCCAGCTTCACTTAGAAAAGTGAAGTGAAGTGAATGTAGAAAGTCAGGCATCGAGAACTCTGAGGACAATGAGCAGCACCTAGACCTGGTCCCAAAGGACACCGGCGACTGCAAGGCCTTTTGCGGTCAGTTCACTGGTCCGTTGTTTCCTATCGTTTGTCTTGATCCGTAGAGAATGAGTGAAAAGTGAGACAGAACCTTGCCTGGGCCAGCATCCTCCACCATGGCTCCTCCCCACCCCGGACACCTGCTCAAGCCAAATAACAGGGTGTGGGAGGGAGGGGGATTCCCTTTAAAACTGTGACCCAGCACCGGTTCCAAACCAGCGTCCACGGGGCATCACACCAGGTGGGACTGCGCAGGTCCTTCCTCTTCAGCTATTATTTAAAGTATCAGGCTCATGGAGTGAGCTAGGCCTGCCCGAGTCAGTGTCCGCAACACATCTGCAACTGAAGCGAAGCAGGCAAGGTGGGAACTCGCGCAAACAACGGCAGCATCTCAGAGGGGCAAGTAATCCGGTTTCTAGAAGGAAAAAAAAAAGCTAGAAAAGGAGACCTACTCTGATAGCAACAGAAGTTCTGGGAAGACCTAAAAGATCACATCTCTTTGCTTCCTGGTAACAGTAACATTTGTCCGCTTGTGTGCATGCAGACAATGCACACGGATCATCCAGGCGGAGGACGAGCCTCTGAGGCTGCAGTAGCAGACGAGAGGACAGACGATTCGGGGACTTCACAAGCTAACCATCCAGCGGGAGCAAGAGGCTCCCTCCAACACAGCTGCGGTTCCACGGCTGGCACGAAGCCACGCCCACCGGTCCCCTGCTGTTCTTCGACATTGGGACCCTGTCCCCTGCTGTGTTCTTTCTGGGACCGCCTCCTCCTTATGGTAAGGATACTGTCGGTCGTCAGAAAGATACAATGCTCTTTCCAACAGTAACTCAGAGCCGCCCTGGGAGCCAGTCCTGAGCTATGCTGGCCACAGGATGGGAGGCAGAAGGCAGAGACCAGAACTGGACACGGCTGGCACGAAGCCACGCCCACCGGTCCCCTGCTGTTCTTCGACACTGGGACCCTGTCCCCTGCTGTGTTCTTCAACACTGGGACTGCCTCCTCCTTATGGTAAGGATACAGTCTGTCGTCAGAAAGATACAATGCTCTTTCCAACAGTTACTCAGAGCCGCCCTGGGAGCCAGTCCTGAGCTGTGCTGGCCACAGGATGGGAGGCAGAAGGCAGAGACCAGAACTGGGCTGAGGACCCGACTGCTGGTCTCTGCCAGTAAGTCCCTTCATGACCCTGGACAGACAGCAGCCTTCTGCGCGCCTTTAAAACGGGGGTAGCTATGCCTCCCGCCTGCTTTTACAGTTACATGAACTGAGAACCTCGTGTAGTCAGGAAGGAGGGAGAGAGCAAGAGATACCCTTTTTGTAATTTTCCCAAGGCGCTAGATTTCTGGGCTAGCCTACATTTGGAAAAGCATCTAAAAACAACTGAGGTGTGACTGCTGCATAAACACCCTCAGGGGTCCTGGTTTCGGGCTGAATTTGCTCTTTCAAAAATTTCGAGTGTCAAGTTCAAAACTCAGCAGATGTCCACGGAGCACTCAGTACGTGCACTCAGGACGCAGGATGAGGGGACACACAAGCAGTGGACTGAGGGGCGGCGTCCGTCGAGGGCTCCCTGCGTGCCCCAGTTCTTTCCATCGTCCCTGTAACCCTGTCACGCCTCTTCCAGCACGGTCCTCATGCATGCCAAGGAGAAAAGTAAAAGCGAGACTGGGGAACGTTCAAGGTTATAGCACGAGCGGTAGAGCCTGAATTCAAACCAGGGCACAGGGTGTTTATCCTATGCATGTTTGACACAAAGCCCTGTGTAGGAACTCAGGGACTTGGCAGAGAGGATATTCTCCAGCCTTGCCTCCGATGGAGCCTTAGCTACAGTCCTGGGCTCTCTGTCTGGTATTGCTGCTCTAATTAAGCGACCTTCTTGCTCTCCAATTTCCAAGTAAACACATTTGCAGAAATATCATGTTAACTTCCATAATCTAACAGGATTTGGCAACGCTACTGCATTATCTTGAAGTGGGAGCTTTTGGATCCAGTGTCATTATTTCCCACGGGAACGTGACCCTAATGAGACGCCACTGACAGGACTAATAGGGCTGAGGGCCCCCACTGGAGGTCTGTGAACCACAAAGCTGAGGACCAGAGCTAATGCAACTTAAACACAAACCCTTCTGTTTAAAAAAAAAAAAAATCACTTAAAAACAACCAAGTCCACAAAGCCATTCCTAGCTGCTTCTAATCTCTTCCCCCATCACTGATAATCTAAACTACACAACTTTGAACTCAGTCACGTACACCGTATATTGGTTACAGTTACAGTCCTTGGTCGAAAAATCAATTCTGGAAAACTTGACTAGAGACTGCTTACGTGTTTTCTAGGACTATTTTAAGCGCATAGTAGATACTCAAATCCTTAATCGGCTCATGTACCCAAAGTGTTAACCAGCATGATTATTGGATACAGACTCAAGTTCATGTCTTAATGTTTCCCACACTCAAATGTATTTTCTGGTTTTAAAAAAGCCTTTAACATGTCATTTTACTGATGAGACCCAGTGGTTCAGCCGTAAAAATAATCTACCTGCCAATGCAGGAGACCCAGGTTTGAGCCCTGTTCCAGAAAGATTCCCCTGGAGAAGGTAAAGGCAACCGACTCTGATATTCTTGCCTGGGAAATCCTGTGGACAGAGAGCCTGGAGGGCTATGGAGTGAAGAGTCAGACGTGACTTAGCATCAAATAACAAGAAGTAAACCCAAACATTTTGTTTAAAAATTACATGGTTTGGGAGCAGGAAATAACTAATAGCCACAACAGGGTAAATACCATAACTTTATGTGCTTGGGTAGAATAAATTTAGAGCCTAGATAAGCCGCACAAACTGAAATCTTAACGCTGGTAAAAGATATGCTCTGCCGTATGTCAGATTATAACACTGAGCGAACGTGTCCTTTAAGCTGCCAAAGGCATTCATTCAGAATTTCATCAACTTCAGGGACTTGGCTCAAAGCACAATGGGGTAGCGTCTCTAGACACAGAGAATGTGGTTAAGATGAAAGAACTCCTACAAGGAAGGAACGCTCTCCATGCATGAATCGATTCTGTGTATAATGATGATATAAAGTCAATTGTTTGGGACAGATCAAGGGCAATGGTAACTCAGAAAACCACTGTGGTCACGGTGGATGCTGGCATTACCAGCGCTTGCGTTTGTATTTATTTAAATTTATAGTCTTCCTTACTTAGATCCCAGATCTGGAAGTTCAGGCTCATCTGTAGACACCTCCAGGATGATGAAAGGGCCCAGGCTTTGAAGTCAGACCAACCCAGGCTCCTCCATGGGTTAACTTTGCGACTCTGGGCACGTGGACTAAAGTCCAGAGCTTCAGCTCCCTCTGCAAAACAGACACCTGCATGCTACAGAGCGGCTTTGAACACCAGAGCTATATGTACATAAAGTGCACAGGACTGTGCTGAAGACACAGTAAATCCTCCAGCTGTCATTTACTATAAGGTTAAAGTGGAAAGATGCTGCTTAGGTAAAACCATGGAAAACAGCTGTACGCAGGTAGTGGTGGGGTCCAGGACAAATATTATTCCCACCCCATCATTCTCTTTCCCATATCATGATACTTAGGTCTCCATATCCTTTCAGGAATACTGGTAGGTCAGACTTATAACTCACATCTACCATATTCGTTTACTTCTTTAATATTAAACTCATCCTCCATGCCAATGATTTTTCAAAAGTCAGTATTTAAAAAATAATCACTTTCTACAATTCAGGAGTGACCTCTGGGACTCATGCTCTTTCGCAAAAATCCTTTCACAAGAGACTTCTGTTAACACTGGGATTCTATGCGGTCAGACACACGTCCCTCAGCTTAATTAAGGGTCATTCCATAGTGAACGAGTCCAGCTTCCCGGAAGGCTGGCTCTTTCTCCGGTTTTATGTCAGTGTGGTAGAAGGACTAACTACCCGCTCAACTGTGGAGGCCTCCGAGCTCCTGAGGATCTGTCCAAGTGGGTCTGCACCCTGACTCTCCTTGAGACACTGGTTTCCATGGCAGCCCTTCAAGCCTTAATGCACATCTCATTAACATTCAAGTTCTGGATCAGGAGGGCTGGGCAGGGCCCCAAGACAATATGAGCTCCCAGATGACGCCAATTTCCAGACCACACCAGAAGGAGCAAGGGTCTCCAGGGCCAAGACGGCAGGATTCAAAACCAATCAGTACACAGTGTCCCTCCGTCCTCGGGGTTCGGGGACAGCAGCTTCCAGCTGACTGTCTCCAGGGAGTTACTGAACGATGGAAGTTGCGTGAAGTCAGTGAAGTACACTTAGAACTCTGAGAGGAAAACCAGAGAGACAATATTCACAGGGACCATTTTCTCCAGCTAAAAACATCCTCCCATCCCTCCAAAGCTCTTTTCTCCTAGGAAGATATCCTCTTTGTTAGCTCTCATAAGCCATTTGAGTAGCCTTTAATGAAAACACATCGAGACACTGCTTATGTCTCCTGTAGGAGTCTCAGTGTAGGAAAAAACCCTGAACGGTTTTTCAAAGTTTGGGGGGTGGGGGAGGCGCCGTGGAAATGATAGTAACAGTGTAACAAATGAAATCAGCTTAGAAGGCTAATCAGGCACTCCTGGTTTCTGAAAATTGGACATGCATTCTGTAATGTCATTGACTTATGGGCAGTCTGACTTTCAGGGACCAAATAATGAGCAAACCATCTCAGGGACACATTCCATGTTAAATCAAGATTTTACTCTGTGGTGATGGGGGTGGGGTGGGGGGGATGCTTCCTAAGAAACAGTGGATGAAACACCGGGCTGGAGCCAGGCAGAATCCTGAAGCCGCCGCCACCAGCTCAGGTCCCCGGCTGGGTAGACCTTGCTTACCTGTTAACTTCTCCAAGGCTTTACCTGCCAGCTGAACCACACTCCAATCTTCCCTACTAGCTCACATTTCTGTTTAGCGTTTACCGCCCACGGCTCCGAGAATCCCTGCCCCAGGATTCACAGGACCCTTGCCTCCCTGAAGTGATCGCTGTCATTCTGTTGCCAACAGACTTCTAAAGGGTGGTCTGGGATGTAGCTGGCGGTGCTTTGGTGCCTCTAAGCTGACCAGCCCTGAAACCACCCACCCCTGGGCCTTAGAGCCTGTGCAGCTTTGCAGCTGAGACCAGGAGGAGTCATCTGCTACCACATCGTGAGGGCGACTTCCTTCTCCTTCGAATTGACTTGTGAGGATTACCCTGTTATCCTGCACTGCCCAGGGTTGATTCTGGCATCTAGACAGTGCAAGAATCGCAGAGACAGAGTCTGCTGGGAGTGTGTGATCCCTGCACCTCGAACACTATACCTTTAAAACGCAGGCAACTCACAAGTCTTTGTGGGTGCGTGCCTCCTTCCGGTGAAGGCGACACTGCCCGTGGTCCCCTATGGCGACAAGGAACCGCCCCTCGCGTTCAGAGAGCTGCACGCGGGGAACACCGAGTTCCCTCCGAACCGCCGGGGGCAGTTTTCCTCTCAGACGCCCTGGCTCTCATCACATTTGCTTTTAACAAGCACCCAGGTGATCTGCAGACCGAATTTTCAGGAAGATGGATCCTCTTCCGTGACTCAACGATCTTGACGCTTTGGGTTTTACCGAACAACCTTATCCACCGCCCGCCCAGAGGCCGTGACAAAGTTACACTCTGTCCCTGCAGAAGGTCAACAGAAATCCAAGGACTAAGGATTTCCTTGTTGACTTTATATCTTCAAAACAAAACGCAATCGGAACCACTCATCTTGGCTATGCCTCGCTCTGCCGCACCGCTTACCCCACAGTCCCATCCCCTTTCTTCACGAAACTGGCAACCTTTTCTCCCACCACCACGCCAGCATCCCGGGGAGTGGAAAACCACCGCCCTCGGGATCTGAGAGCAGGAACTCCAGGTGCGGACACTCAGTCGCCCGTGGTTGCTCAGGCTCAGAAACCACACACAAGAAAAAAAAAGTTTGCACCGGAGAGGACGGAGCACCCCACCGGTGGCCGCGGCCCGCGAGCGCGCCTCCAGGCCCCTCCTGCGGGCGCCGCCTCCCCGACCAGCCCGGGCGCGCGCCAGCCTGGTCAGCCGAGCCCCGGGGCTTACTTGAAGCACGTGGTGAGCTTCCCCGAAGGCTTCAGACACGGATACTGGGTTGTGGCGATGTTGTTTTCCGAGCAGATTTCTCTGAAAAAGTTAGGGGAATTTGGTTGGCCGCTCGGCGGGAGAGCGGCCGGCAATGCGCGCCGGGCATCCGCGTTCCGCGCGCCGAGGCGGCGCCGGTCCCCGAGCGCGGACGCCCGGAGGACCCCGAGGTCCGGGCCCGGCGAGGGTCCCACGCAGCGAACCGGCCCCCAAGAGAAAGAAGAGGTGCAGAAGCGGGACTCTGACGGCAGCAGGAGGGCGGCGCGCGGTGTCACAGAGCCCCGAGCCCCGGGTGCGGGGGCCCGCGGTGTGCGCGCGGAGGAGGCGCCTACCCCGGAGTCTACGAAGCTCTTTCCTTAACCCAGGAGGGGTGAGCGCCGGGGGGAACCGAAGGCGCGCGGGGCACCGGCGGGATGGGATGGGGAGAGGGTACCGCCTGCGCCCGAGAGCCGGGAGCGCACGCAGCAGGGACCCGCAGCGCGAACCTGTCGCCGTCGCCCAGCTCCTCGCGGTAGCTCCACCCGTGTCCCAGCGCCAGGAGCAGCAGCAGCGGACCCAGGCTCCTGCCCAGCCGGCCCCTCGCCGCCCCAGTACCGCCTGCGCCCGAGAGCCGGGAGCGCACGCAGCAGGGACCCGCAGCGCGAACCTGTCGCCGTCGCCCAGCTCCTCGCGGTAGCTCCACCCGTGTCCCAGCGCCAGGAGCAGCAGCAGCGGACCCAGGCTCCTGCCCAGCCGGCCCCTCGCCGCCCCTGCCCGTCTCGGAGGCGGCGGCACCATCGGGGACGCTCGCAGCTTCTTGGCGGCGCTGGCCGCCTCTCCAGCCCTGCGCCCGGCTCCTCCGCGCGCGCCGCCGCCCGACTCCAATTAAATAAATTGATTTTAAACAGTCCTTTTGCTTTAATGCTGCTTCACACCATGCACACAGGGGAAAGCTGGAGACTCCTGGAAGATCAGGTGAGACGCTGAAGGGGCCGGTTCACCACGGGCCTGCGGCGGCTGGTTAACGCAAGGCTGTTCAGAGGTCTCCTGAAACCCCGGGGCTGCGGGCCGTTAATGGGGTCAGCTGGTGCACCCACGTGTGGCTCGCAGGCCTTTGCATCTTCACACTTGGTTGCCCGTTCGGCGTTTCCGTGCCTGCCTGTTAAAGAGTAACTCCTGACATAAACGTGCCCCGCTGAACGAGCCACAGTGGTCGCTGCCCGGAAACGAGGCTGTAATGCCCAGCCTCTACCAAACCCGCGGCTGCTGCGGCTTCCCAGGAGGAGAAAAGACGGCCTGAGCACAGGGTACCAGGGTTCTCATGGGTTAGGTGAGCAGGCGTTTTGATTCAGAATATTCTGGGCCGCTGAGAATCTCTCTGTGTGTGTTTGCTATTTTTCAGAGCAATGGTATCGTCGTTGTTCTGTAGAGTGTTTTATATTTTCCGAAGGTTTTTCACATTTATGACTTTATTTGATACCATATCCCTTGAAACTAAGAGTCCGACTTCAGGGAGGTGGGTTTTTTTTTTTTTTTCTGCAAAACCTACACAGGCGTGGCAGAGTACAAATCAGACTTGATTTGAAATCAAACAAAAGAAGTGAATTTTCACACGGTCAGGAGACACTTCCGGAACTTGTGAAACCTGACAGTGACCGTCAAAAGTCAGAAAGAAAGTAAAAAACTGGATTCAAACCCAGGATGCCTGGCTCCCAAGGTCAGTGACTGTGACCTTTCTGAAACTTAGTCTTCTCATCTGTCAAATGGAGAAAACGCCCTGTAAGTATTTAATGAATAAGGTAATGCATATGACACATTTTCACAGTGGCTTGTGTGTATACTGAGCGCTCAGTAGACATTAACTTGTCATTTTGAACCTAAATGATTATATTACACAGGATTTTCAGTTTTAACTTTTTAACTTTCTGCTTTTAGATAAATAGGAATTTCTTTCACAACAGCTGTTTGAGTTCCTAAAGAGATACCCCTCTAAGCACGTGAAACAGAAACACATCTTAGAGGCTGTAAAACTTGTGTCACTTTAGAGGCCCTTCTTAGGAGGATCTATTTTTATTTTCTTACCTGTTACTCTGTTTTTACAGCTGGCTGTCTTTTTTCTCCTCTCTACTCGTTTTGCTTTTCTGCTGTTGTAACTGTGGATGTTAGTTCTACAAGTCATCAGTTATCTCATTAAATAGTTAATAAGCCATATGTGGGGACAGGGAGCTTTCCCGAGACAGTAAGTCAAGCTGTAGATGATAAAAGCAAAATCAGATCTGTTGATTTGGGAGTCGAGGAGCTGACTTTGAGGCCTCCTTATTTTCAGCCCCGCCACCGAGCCCAGATGAGAACAAAGTTTCTGAAGATGTGCTGGGGTCCAGCACATGGGCCAGGTTTGCCTGGGGAGGAAACCCTGAGGCTGGGTGGCCAGAGGGCGTATCTGGAAGAGCGGAGCTGGGGCAGAGACCTTTTGAAAACCTTTGCTTCGAGACCTGGTATTTAAACTCACTGGCAGCTATGGACCGTACAAGACATTTCTTGGAGGGCTGGGCTGGAAAGCACAGCAGAGTGGAAAGCGCTGTGCACGTCCTGGACACGTTCTGGTCCCCTGAAAAGTTAAACATGCCTGTTAACGACACAACCTGCGTTAGCTCAGGCTGCAGCCTGCATGGGAGACAACAGACTGCAGCTGAGTGTGGCAGGGACCTCCAGGGGCTTGGGCTTTTCTCTCCTGATACCCTAACTCATCTCCCCCACGGATGTGCCCCATCCCTCACTTCTGAAACACGGGCTGAGAGGACACACCTCCTGCCTCTGTCTTGGGAGTGTTATAAAGATTAATGATGCGGACCTCAGTGCTCCTGGAGGGAGGCTCTGTACAATTGTTAACTTTTCAGCATACCGCTGTCCGTGATGGTTTCCATATAGACCTGTCAGCTTCCCTGAAACACAGCAGAGAGTGGATAGTTATATAAGTCACCATGTTCTAGGGATGCAGGGCTGTGCCCTGGGAAGTTCCACTCCCGGTGGACCAGCTATTGTTAAGGGCTTCTGACTGTTGTCCAGGGGAGGGGCTGACTGGCTGGAGAATACAAGGGCCAGCATACACAAGCAACGTAAAGCAAGAAAGGAAAAAACTAGGCCACTGGGCAGAGTATCCTTTGAAATAAGAACCATGGCCTCTTCCACTCATTTTAAAACATTTTTAACTTTTATTTTTTCAGCTGAGGCAAATGGATGCATAATACATTGGTTTCAGGTGTACGGCATGATTCAATATGTTATCTATAGCAAAATGATAACCGCAAAAAGTCTGGTTAACATCCATCACCACACAAAGGTACCGTTTTTTTTTCTTGTGATGAGAACTTTTAAGATCTTCTGTGTTTAATCTAGCTGTCAAATGGGTGTGGTAACGCCCTCCAGTATTCTTGCCTGGGAAACCCCATGGACGGAGGAGCCTGGCGGACTACAGTCCATGGAGTTGCTTTAAAAGAGTCAGATATAACTTACTGACTAGGCAACAACAAATGGTGTGGAGCAGATTAGATAAAGCAATTAGGGCAAAGGGAGAGATCAGAGGAGCGAAATAAAATGAAGCTGAAGGGACGTGAGTTTGCAGGATTGTGTAATTTCTACGCTGCGTTTAAAGCAGGACTTCGGTGATGATCCAGTGGTTACTAATCCTTCTTTCGATGCCAGAGACATAGGTTCCATCCCTGATTGGGGATCTGAGAGCCTGCAAGCCTCAACTAGAGAGAGCATGTCGACGTCTGCAGAGACCACGTGTTGGACCGCAACCGAGAGAGGCCATGTGCCAAAACTAAGACCCGCCGCAGCCAAAAGTAAGCAAGTTAAAAAAAAATGGAGCAGTTCACAAGTCAGTTCTCTGGAGTCTGAAATTTCAGTTCAGGATAATTACCTGATCAGTTACAAGACAAGGTAGCCATCATGGAAAAACCTCTGAATGGCCTAAGCCAAGATTCACAGACTTTTCCTGTTGGTCTCCCTGGAACATAGCAATCATCATCGAAAGGAATCTTTGAAGAAGCAAGACCCAGCAAGCACTGGGGCATGCATTCAGAACTGCGAGTGACACAAGAGTAACTGTACCCCTAGAATAGACAGGTTGCCCTGGCCCCTCTTTCCGTTTCCGTTTTGACGGACATATGGGCAGGTCCGCTTAGGGAATTCGGGTTACCCCCTGAGGAGTATTAAAGCGCCCCGGTCTCCGAGCCATTGTGAGGACAGGCTCGAGGCAAGAAGCCTTAAACAAGTTCACACAGTCAAAGGGCTTTCAAGCCCTGGTTTTGGGGTGTGTACCCCATCTTTGTACCTAGTCTGCCTTCGTTTTAACTTGTCCAAATTCTGAAAGTGTTATTAAAGCCGTGGGTCTCTGGAATTTCCTCCCAAGACAGGAAGAAACATCTGATTCCTATGTCCGTGAGAGAATCACACAATTTTTGCCAAACTCTGAAATAAAGGTAATGTTAAAAGATTGCTGCTGCTAAGTCACTTCAGTCGTGTCCGACTCTGTGCGACCCCACATTCGGCAGCCCGCCAGGCTCCCCCATCCCTGGCATTCTCCAGGCAAGAACACTGGAGTGGGTCGCCATTTCCTTCTCCAATGCATGAAAGTGAAAAGTGAAAGCGAAGTCACTCAGTCATGTCCGACCCTCAGCGACCCCATGGACTGCAGCCTTCTAGGCTCCTCCATCCATTGGATTTTCCAGGCAAGAGTACTGGAGTGGGATGCCATTGCCTTCTCCTTTAAAAGATTGGGTAGCCTTATATACCTATAGATGGCTAAAAAAAAAAAAAAAAAAAGCAAAAATCTTTTTAAAGGGAGAGAAACTCCTTGTTACTCGGTCGAATGTCTCAAAAAGATCCAGAAAAATTGTTTGTGATTTGGATGTCATGTTCATGAAAGTTCTAATACATACTTACACACTCCCTCTCCCTCTGAGTCTCTGTCTGGGGTTTCTTCCAAAGAAGTTTGTCTAGACTGTAGAAATTGGCCATCTCCTTGGCCAGTCACAGCTGCAGGATCACACCTGGGGTTTCTAGGAGGAGAAGAATGTTCTAGCTCCGTTCAATTCTGCAGCTCCTTGTGGGAGAAATGGGGAAGGCGGACGTACGGCTAGGAGGGCCCTATCTCTTGTGGTCCCACAGGCATGAAGAAGGAGGAAGCGTCCAGCGTTAGAGGAACAGCTAGAGCCCCTTGCTACGAGGTCTCTGCTGGAGACCATGGCATTAGAATAGACCTGGGATTTGTGAACGGACTCCTTGGAGTATCAACCATCCCTACAGACTTCTCTGCTTTATTTTCATAGTGCTAACTCTGTATTCTCCTTATATCCCGTGCCACTGCAGGAGCAAGGGTACTTAGCATTTATTAAGAACTGAAAGATAGCTCAGTAATATGATATCAATTCAATTTGACAGGTAATAACCATGTTGGCTTTAATAGAAGTTTTCTGATTTGAGCCAAGGTTATCTTTTATGTTGGAGTAAATATAACTGCATTACCCATGCTAGCAAAACATGGTAGTTACTATAATTTAAAATATTTTTTTCCTCCAGGTATGAGGTTGACTTTACCTCCCTCCTTTTAAAAAATGGACTTAGAGGAAATTCCCTGACAGTCCAGTGGCTAAGGCTTCCCAGATGGCTCAGTGGTTCAGAATCTGCCTATCAATCCAGGAGATGTAAGAGCCTCAGGTTCAACCCGTGGGTTGGGGAGATCCCTTGGATAAGAAAATGCCAACCCACTCCAGTATTCTTGCCTGGGAAATCTCATGGACAGAGGAGGCTGGCTGGCTACAGTCATGGATCACAAAGAGTTAGACACGACTGACGTGCACACCAGTGGTTAAGAGTGCTTCCGCTGCAGGAGCACAGGTTCAATTCCTGGTCAGGGAACTAAGATCCTTCATGCCTTGCAACACCCCCTGCCCCCGCAAAAATACACTTAGAGAAATAACACTGGAAGGGGAAAGGAATTAGACTTAAAAATCAGATTTACCTAGATCTGAAATCCAGCTCTAAAACTAAAACCTTCATGATCCTGAACCATTTTCTGGGATTCAGTTTATCCATAAATAATAAGAAACAGTCTCCAAGTCATAGGATCACTGAAAAGAGTAAATGAGATCTACAACATGCCTGCTGCACCGGAGACAACAAAGCAAACGTTACTTTAATTATCTGTGAAGATTTGAGTGCAGCTATGGTGGGTCATCCGCCCAGTCAGATTTAACTTACTTTCCTTAAAAGACACTTTGGGAAACGGATGGCTGGCTGACAGGAGAGGCATCCTTCATAGCGCAGAGTAGACTAAGCAGCAGGATCCATTCTGCTGTCACTGCCGCTGGGCCTTCAGTGAAGCTTAGGAGGCGAGTAAGGCCCTGGGTAAGCAAGCCCAGTAACAGTTGCTAGAAATTAGAATGTACATACTTCCCCTCAGAAAATACTTGTGTTTCTGAATTCTGCGCCTGCCTGATGTTTATATATTTTAAAGCAGATCGTGGTGTAAACATATGCCAGGAACTGGCTAAAGCCCAGCTGTGGTCGTCTCTAGGGTGGTGTGAAGAGCCTCTTAGCTCTGTGCATTGGTGCGACCGCTTTGATTTCTGCTGAGCTTTTCTAACTGGGTCAGGCTGGGAGCCTTTGCAACAGAGCGAAGGGCCCCTGCCTAAGGAGACGGCAGTCTTCTGGGTGGGCAGCTTTGTTTAAAGAAAATGAGGCCATCCATATGGTGCCTAAAGTCTTAGCATTCTAGTTGGAGAAGGGGACGACCGAGGATGAGATGGCTGGATGGCATCACTGACTCGATGGACATGAGTTTGAGTGAACTCTGGGAGTTGGTAATGGACAGGGAGGCCTGGCGTGCTGCAGTTCATGGGGTTGCAAGGAGTTGGACACGACTGAGCAACTGAACTGAACTCAACTAGTTAGAGGTTGTTAGATTCTAATAGAACATGGGATACATCTGTTAACCAAGATGGAGGCCTCTTCATGATATAATACCAAGGAAGACACATTCCTGCATGCATTTAATGGACAATGGTCATTTTCCAATAATTTGGCACAAAGAGTAACAACAAATACTTACTGAGCACTTGGTACCTGCAGATATTTTTAAAAGCACTTTACAAGTATTATCCAGTGGTTAGGACTCCAGGTTTCCATTGCAGGGGGCACAGATTTGACCTCTGGTGGGGAACTAAGACCCTGCATGGGGCACAGCATGGCCAGAAAAAAGAAAATAAAAAGTCTGCAAGTAATATCTCATCTAATCCTCATTGTGATGCTCCATCACTGATTCTGTTATCATCTGCTTTTTATGGGTGAGAAACGAGATAGTTTTTTTGTTGATATTTATTTATCTGGCTGTGCTGGGTCTTGGTTGTGGCATGCGGGAATTTTAGCTGCAGCATGTGGGATCCAGGTCCCCGACCAGGGATCGAACCCAGGCCCCCTGCACTGGGGGCACGGCGTCTTAGCCACTGGATCCCCAGGCAAGTCCCTGAGAGAGTTTCATTCTCTGGCCTAAAGGACCGAGTTATGAGCAATGAGCTGGGTTTGAATTGGGGCACTTTTAGCCCCAGGGTCCGTGCTCTTTACACCAAACTGCCCTTTGGAAAAGCAAGGATCTGGGCAGTTTTCTCCTAAGAGGCAGACTACATCTGGCATGTTTGCTCAGGGATGTCATTAAAGCCACAGGAAGCCCAAAGTCCAGCGTGATAATCGGTGGCCCTGAGACTATCTCGGCCTGTGCTCCGGCACGATCCTTCCTCCACAGCGCTGTGCCGGCCAGCTGACCCCGGGCGTCCTCGCTGGAGAGTGCTGGCTGACCTCTCTCCTTGCAACAACGCGGGGCTTTGTCCACTGGACGTGCCCATCCCTGTGGACCCGACAGTCCGCTGATTCCCGTGGGGATGGGAATGCTGACCTGTGAAGACTGAGATCCGGTTTCAAAACCCTCAGAGCTCTGGCTCGTTTGCAAACCGTCCTTCCCATTCTAGCCCTGGACACGAGACAGATCTTTATCGAACCTAGAATTCTCAGGGCACTCGGCTATCAGGAAAACACACCCCGGGCGTCCTCGCTGGAGAGTGCTGGCTGACCTCTCTCCTTGCAACAACGCGGGGCTTTGTCCACTGGACGTGCCCATCCCTGTGGACCCGACAGTCCGCTGATTCCCGTGGGGATGGGAATGCTGACCTGTGAAGACTGAGATCCGGTTTCAAAACCCTCAGAGCTCTGGCTCGTTTGCAAACCGTCCTTCCCATTCTAGCCCTGGACACGAGACAGATCTTTATCGAACCTAGAATTCTCAGGGCACTCGGCTATCAGGAAAACACACAGGGGCTGCGCGAAGCTTACTTTTGTAGTCACCAGAGAAATACCTAGCCAAGATGTCTTGCAGACCGCCGAGTCCGGCTTAGTCCCATGGGAACACCTTCCACCTGGAAACTGACTCTTTGAGATTCAGCAAGAATAGTGGAAGGTGAAGTGGCAACCACGGTTTGCTCATAAAAATTGGAAGAATACCTCAGAGATTGTTGACTTGTAGATATCTCAGATTAGCACAGGTTTGCATTCTTCCACCCTAATCTTTACCAACAACGTGGAATCCTGAAGGAATGTCAGATAAAATGAGCTGCTTTGATTTCGGTTCACATCCCTTTGAGTCTGGGGTATAGCCCGGCAATTGCTTGTCTTCCTTCTGCCTGATGGGTGATGTTTGGGCCTGAGTGGACGTTTAGTGTCGTTTCTTTGGTGTGATCGCTGACGACCACCCTGATAATTCATCAGGAAGGGAGTTGAGAGCTTTCAGAGAGTCTTTCAGCTCCAGCGTTTATCTGCAGGATAATCATAACGAGCCTGAAACTTATGTGTACACAGCCGGCCGTGAATCTGGCCCTCGAGTCCTCTCATCCTGATAGGAGACTCGTGGGCCTGACCCTGCACGTCAGTAACCCGCCGTTAAAGCCCCTCGCGACCCGCTTTGAAGCCGATTGCCTCTCTGGCTGCGTGCTTCCTCCTCGGCCAGGCGTCCCTGGTCTCCTTGGGGTCCTTTCTTCTCTGTCCCTGCTTTCTGCCTTCTACTTCCGTTTTCTCTTCCATCAATCATGTTACTGCAATTCCTTTCTCTGTCAGATCCCATCCTCTCACCCACCAGCCTTCTCTTTCTGTCCCCGCTTGATTCTCTCGGTTATTCTCCTTCTGCTCCTCTGCTCATCCGTGGGGTATTTTTTTAAGATTTTTTTTTTTTATGTGGACCATTCTAAAGTCTTTTTATTGAGTTCATTACAATATTGCTTCTATTCTACATTTTGGGTTTCTGGCCACGAGGCGTGTGGAATCTTAGTTCCCAACCAGAGCTCAAACCCACACGCCCTACGTTGGAAGGCGAATGTACCGTCCAATGAACCACTGAACCACCAGGGAAATCTCTCTGCCTCAAGTGCGTCCTCCCCCAAGTATACACGTTTAAATTATCTTCCCTCCACAGTCCTATTTCTTCCACAAAGTCATTGTTTCTCAACTGGGGTGAGGTGGGGGTCAGTTTTGTCAACGAGCAGAAATCTGACGTCTTAGGGGACACTTTAGGTGTCTCATCTGGGGGCCCGGGTGCTCTGGCATCTGGTGGGCAGACACCAGGATGCTGTTCCAGCTCCTACAATGCACAGGGCAGACCCCTCCTCCCACCACACAGCAAAGAATTGTCTGGCTCAGATGTCAGCGCTGTCAAGGCTGGGAAATCCTGCTCTACACAGACCTGCACCCACCTCCCACTCTCACGCGCTGTATCTCCTGCCTCTAAGCCCACGTGCTGCCCCTCTCCTGCCCCCAGCCCGCCCCGAGTCCAGCTCCCACCCGCTCATCGCTTCTCCTTGGCTGCGTCTCCTTCGTGCCTTAGATGTGGTCGGGCCTCGCCGCTAAGACGCCCTGTCTCCCTCTCGTGTTCCTATCTTAGTGCGGCAGTTGCCTTATCTCTGAGCTGTCCTGCGGTGACGAGAGGAACTGTAAAAACATTTTTCTTAGAAATCTGTTTATCTTCCCAGTTTTCCCAAACCCTGCAGCCCTGAAGGTTCTGGTTTTGTCTCTCAAAGGTATCAGACGGCCTCTCTGACTCTCCCCCTCCTGCCTGCCTCCCTCAGCTCACCTCTGTGGCTGCAGATGCTGTTCTGGGCCTTTCTTTCCCAAAGTGGTGTTTATGTGGTGCTTACATTGGCGTGGCGTGGCCTGATTGTACCTGCTCTTCTCCTGCTGTAAGGAGAAGAGCAGGTACAATACCTTCTTGCATGAAAAAAAAAATTATTATTATTTTTTTCTTTTCTGTATTTGCTGTTTGACAGGGGCTTCCCTGGTGGCTCAGACAGTAAAGAATCTGCCTGCAGTGCAGGAGACCCAGGTTCAATCCCTGGGTCAGGAGGATCCCCTAGAGAAGGAAATGGCGACCCACTCCGGTGTTCTTACCTGGCAAATCCCATGGACAGAGGAGCCTGGTGGGCTACAGTCCAAGGGGTCACAAAGGACACGACTTAGTGACTAACCCACCAAGGCAATACAGACAATTACAACGCTGGTGTGTTAGCTACTAAAACAAGACACCCACTGCTCCCAGGGAGCTCCAGCTCCGCCCAGGAGGGGAGCGAGACGGCCGCCCACAGCTCAGGTGGGCGCTGGGCTCGGAGCCGAGGGGCGACCAGGGCAGAGAGAGAGCAGCTCGTAGGAGTTTCCTGTGGGCGTGACGAGAAGTGATCCCAGCTCAGTGGCTTAAAACCACAGAAAGGTATTGTCTTGTAGCCCTAGACGTCAGAAGCCCCACACCAGTCTCACTGTGCGAAGTCACAGAGTCGGCAGAGCTTCACCTCTTCTGCAGGACCTGGGAGCACGACCGCTAGCGTTTCACTTTCTTCGAAGACTCCAGCACAGAGTGTGTTGATTAAACGCTTGCTGGAGCCAACGCTGGATAAAGGGACGGTGGGCCTGGTGGGACTTCCCTGGCGGTCCACGGGTGGAGAACCTGCCTTCCAGGGGAGGGGACGGGGGTTCGACCCTGGTCAGGGGACTGAGATCCCACATGCCAGGGGCAAAGGAGCTGGTGCCCCACAGCTCGAGAAGGCTGCGCGACGCAGCGGAGACCCGAGGCAGAGGGACAGGACTGACGGGCAGGCCTCCCCGACAGAACGCAGCAGAGCCAGGACTGCGGGACCTGAGGCCGCCGACTCCCAGCTTGTTGCCAGCGATCCTCAAACCTAAGATCCCTCCTTTACAGACGGGCGGTACGTGAAGCGGCTGGGGTCCAGCCTCGTGGACCCCGGTGTATTAACAGTTCAATGCAATCGCCACAGAAAGGCAGGGAAGCCACATAGCGCCCCCTCCCTCCTCCCACACCAGAGCCCAAGGCTCTGGAGAAGACCCTTTAACCGGAGACTCGGACGTTTCACCCCAACGCACAAAAAGCCTGTGACTCTTTCAGGAGCTCCTATAGCGTGGGGTGACAGCGCCGTGCCCCTGTGTTTATGTATTTCTCATTTATTGCAAAAACACCATCCACATTCAATCCTGTCTCAAAGGGGAGGGTCAGGAGGCACGTGGTTTCAACCGCCTCCGCTTGACAGCCCCTTTCCACAAAAACTGGTTTCTTTCTCTTCAGGCCAAACTGTTCTCCACACAACAAATGAACTGGAGCAGACCGAGCTGTGTCCTTGACTAGGAAGCTTTTTACCCTTCAGAAAGTATTAGGCCTCCTCTCTGGAAATCAGGACATTTTTGAAAAGTTGGGAAGGGGCCGCAGCTCAACAATAGGTGGCCTCCACAACATGAGGAAATTTGCAGCCTGTGGTAAAGATTTTTGAGGCTGGCTTTATTTTTCCTCTGCCCTGAATTCCCTGAAATCTAAGGTCAAGGTTAAGGAAACAGAGCAGTTTGGGGGACTGGAGGAAGGCAGTTAGACTGAGCGTAAGCCTTCGAAATGCTCTCCTTCCTGGGCGAGTGGGACTTCGGTAGAGAAAACTCGGGTGTCGAGGAAGTTTGCTTGTTTTTTTTTTCCCTTGAGATTAAACTGAGACCAAAGCAATTCAAACCCCTTTCCCTGAGAAGGGTCACCTTATATTTTCCCACGAGACGGGCTTTTTCCCCTTGGCTGGGGCTGGGGGTGGGGTGGGGAAGTCCCTGAGAGGGCCATAATCCTGTTTGTGTGATATCGCTGTCTGTTGCCAGGCTGGGGTTATGCGCAGTCTTCACGACCCTGTGCAGTTCATGTGCGCCTGGGAGAACATGGCCTCCGGGCATCGCCCTCGGGGTGAAGCTTGCACCCCATCCTGATTCAGTGACGGTCCTGACCATCCTTTTGTGGCCATCCCTTCTATCCCAAGCACTGTTCTAAGTGATTTTCTGAGGTGATGTCATCCAGTCCCCCAGCAAGCCTGCCAGGTAAACATGATTATCCCCATTTTACAGATGAGGAAAACTGAGGCGTGGACGGGCCGATCGTGCAACCAAGGTCCTTGGCTAATACGCCTTGGGGCCTGGAATCTGACGCAGGCTGTCTGGTCTGGGGGACCACACACTTAGCCACGAGGGGCAGGCTTGGCTCTTATCTACAAAGGCTG
>SJYC01078810.1:0-26962 GCA_006408675.1 Madoqua kirkii
TAATTGATTTATTACACGACAACCAATAAATCAGCGAGCTCTGGGGTTTACATAAGTGCTTTCTGAAAGGTCCTAGTGGCCAACGCTGACTTATCAAGAGTGATGAGGAGAACAAATATGAAGGAGACCGCGTGGCGCTGCTCTCCTTAGTGAGTCGAGTCGTTGCCAGTTGGCCTCCAGCTGGAACACACTGGGCAGACTTTTCTAATCAAGGCACATTCTGGGAACTATCTTCTCTTTGGCTCCTCTGCAGCTGAGATGCACTCGATTAGCCAAGCTAGGGACCATGTGTGGAATTAGAAAAATGTGTCCTTTCCAGCCATGTCATCCTATATCACACACTACTGTTACTGGGTCATATCACTCATGTTGAAATCCAGAGAAATCCGGGAAATACCCAGAAAACAGTAGTTAACTCAGGAGGTGTCCTTGCTAAAGTTATGAGCGCTCTACACAGACATGCTATGCCTTGAGAATGCTCACATGGTACTCTTTAAAGTCTGGAATCTAAACAGAATATATGTTGGGATGTGATCAAAGGGGCAGTTCCCATTATTCTATTCATTAATGCCATCCCACAAGTGCAGAAAGATGTTTTTATCATGTATTCACTGTTTCCAGCTAAGCAATGGGAACAAATACTTACATGGGGTATTTCAGTTACTCAGGGTTTAACTTTCCATTCTCTGGTGGTATGTATCCTCAAAAAAATATGCTGAGGGGACTTCCCTGGCAGTCCAGGGATTAAGATTCCAATATTCCACTGCAGGGGGCCCGAGTTCCATCTATGGTCACAAAACTAAGATCCCACATGCCACGTGGCACATTAAAAAAGAAATATATTGAAATACTAACCCTAGCGCCTCAGATGTGACATTCCTTGGAAACAGGGTCATTGCAGATGTAATTAATTAAGATGTTGTCATTCCAGAGTAACATGGAGAAGGACATGGCAGTCCACTCCAGTATTCTTGCCTGGAAAATCCCATGGACAGAGGAGCCCAGTAGGCTGCAGTCCATGAGGTCGCAAAGAGTCGGACACGACTGAGCGACTTCCCTTCACTTCACTTCTTAGCAGAGTAACATGGGGCCTTAATCCAGTATGAGTGCTGTCCTTGTGAGGAGGAGAAAAGTGAAATCAAAGTGTTGGTGTCTCAGCTGTCTGACTCTTTGTGACCCCCACGCCCACCCCCAGTAGCCTGCCAGGCTCCTCTGTCCGAGGAATTCTCCAGGCAAGAATACTGGAGTGGGTAGCCTTCCCCTCCTCCAGGGGATCTTCCCAACCCAGGGATTGAACTCAGGTCTCCCTCCCTGCAGGCGGGTTCTTTACCATCTGAGCCCCCAGGGAAGCCCCAAGACATAAAGAAAAGACGGCTGTGTGACGTGCGACGGAGGCAGTAACCGTAGAGATCCATCTACAAGCCAAGGCAATGGAGGCAGTAACCGTAGCAATCCATCTACAAGCCAAGGAAAGCCAAGGACTGCCGGGAAACGCCAGAAGCCAGGGAAGCGAGGACCCTCTCCCTCCGGTTTCACAGGGAACCTGGCCCTGCCAGCAATTTGACTTTGGATTTCCGGCCCCCAAAACTACAACACAATAAATTTCTGCCGTTTTAAGACACCTAGTTGGTAGTACTTTCTTTGAGCAGCCCTAGAAAGTGAAGACACCTGGTCTGTATGTCTCCTTTAACAACATTTTATGTCAACTTGTAGTATTTGATGTCAACCTTTTTGATAGCAACGATATTTGATGTCAGTCTTTATATACCACAGATTGATCCCTTTATATACTACAAATTGATCCCATCCAGGGGTCAAACTCGAGTTTCCTGTATTTCCTGCATCACAGACAGGTTCTTTACCCACTGAGCCACCGGCGAAGCCCTATATAAAAGGATAGTTAGGTTAAACATTTGGAACTTAATCCTTAAAGCATTTATATCAGCTAATACTTCAAGCCTCATCATATGCTAGTATTGCCACACCCTAAGAAAACTGAGCAATGGCAGAAGGCAATGGCACCCCACTCCAGTGCTCTTGCCTGGAAGATCCCGTGGACGGAGGAGCCTGGTGGGCTGCAGTCCATGGGGTCCTGACGAGTCAGACGTGACTGAGCAACTTCACTTTCACTTTTCACTTTTATGCGTTGGAGAGGGAAATGGCAACCCACTCCAGTGTTCTTGCCTGGAGAATCCCAGGATCGACAGAGCCTGGTAGGCTGCTGTCTATGGGGTCGCACAGAGTCGGACACAACTGAAGTGACTTAGCAGCAAGAAAGCTGAGTGCTGAAGAGTTGATGCTTTTGAACTGTGGTGTTGGAGAACACTCTTGAGAGTCCCTTGGACTGCAAGGAGATCCAACCAGTCCATCCTAAAGGAGATCAGTCCTGGGTGTTCATTGGAAGGACTGATGTTGAAGCTAAAACTCCAGTACTCTGGCCACCTGATGTGAAGAGCTGATAAATTTGAAAAGACCCTGATGCTGGGAAAGATTGAGGGCAGAAGGAGAAGGGGACGACAGAGGATGAGATGGTTGGATGGCATTACCGACTCAATGGACATGGGTTTGGGTGAACTCCAGGAGTTGGTGGTGGACAGGGAGGCCTGGCGTGCTGCAGTCCACGGGGTCACAAAGAGTCAGACACGACTGAGTGACTGAACTGACCTGAAGTAGTCACATGGCTCCTCAGAACTCCTGTGATTTAAAGCCTGAATGCACCTCTTTGCCAGGTACACAATCTCCAAATGAAATATATATCCTACCATCAGTCATTAGAAGAAAATCGCTAGACAGTATCAGCAGGAAAGCATATGTTAATATTAGTTCCAGGATAATAAATAAGCCAGGTATGAACTTCCAAGGAATTATTTTGAATGTTGTTGGTGCACGTGAAGTGTGGCTCCTGCCATTAGCCTTGCTAGAAATAGTGTCAACTAGCAGAGAAGGCAGTGGCACCCCACTCCAGTACTCTTGCCTGGAAAATCCCATGGGCAGAGGAGCCTGGTGGGCTGCAGTCCATGGGGTCGCTAAGAGTCGGACACGACTGACCAACTTCACTTTCACTTTTCACTTTCCACTTTCATGCACTGGAGAAGGAAATGGCAACCCACTCCAGTGTTCTGCCCTGGGGAATCTCAGGGACGGGGGAGCCTGGTGGGCTGCCATATATGGGGTCGCACAGAGTTGGACACGACTGAAGTGATTTAGCAGCAGTAGCAGCAATGAAAGTTGTATAAAACCAGAATTTGACCAATATCAGGGATACACCCCTTTTGTATCTGTTTTTCAAAGATGTGCATTATAACTAGTGCAGAAAATAGCATCTTAAGAGGATTGACAGATGAAGATAAAAACATTTAAATAAGTGACTGGATAGAGAATTGCTATGTGCTGGAATATTTGACTGCTATCAACGTTTTATTTGCAAAACATATTTAATGACATGGGAAATACTTAACATATATTTTGGTGAAAAAAATCAGGATGAGAAATTCAGATACAGCTTGATACCAATTACGTAAATTCTGTGCATAGAAAAGTGTTAACAGAGACAATTGTGGGGTAGGATTTCAAGTGGTTTTTATTCTTTTTACTACTTTCCAAATTCTTAACATAGGCAAAAGTTACTTCTCTTACCCCAATGCAATTCAATGCTAAAAAATGCACCAAAACATTATTTTCTGTGTATTATAATATTGTGGATGGCTTTTTCTTTATTCTCATCTTTTGTACTTTTCATATAGTCTTAAATATTTTTTATTAATTTCACAATAAAAAATTAAAATTTTATGTTTATTGATGATCTCGCCAGGGTGTCCACAAGGTGTCAGAGCTACTTTAAAATGCCCCACGAAACTACTGCGCCACTGAGATGGTGTCACAGGGAGCTACCACAATGCCTGCTGGCGATTAAATTATGGTTGCCAGGCTCCATGCTATCTGTCATCGGACTTTGCAGTTCCTCCCACTGAGGACAGAGAACGTACTTCCACCCCACTGTCACCAGCCCAAGCCTTGTGACTCGCTTTGGCCAGTGGGATGCAGGCAGAAATTATAGTTTCGAGCCAGTTTTGAGCCCCGATCCTAAGGGGCATCACATGTCTGCTCCCTGTCTTGCTCATCTGTCATCACTGTAAGAAGATCCTCCCCAAAGGAATTGCTCCTCCTTTAGCCCAAGTAAAAGAACACATGTGGAGCAAATCCAAGTCCGAAGCACAGCTAAGTTAAGCAAGACCCACCACCCTAAGAGGAACCACCCAGCTGGGCGAAACTTAAATCAGCGAGTCTGTCAACCTATGGACTCAAGTGAAAGTGTCAGTCGCTCAGTCATGTCCAACTCTGCGACCCCATGGACTGTAGCCTGCCAGGCTCCTCTGTCCATGGAATTCTCCAGGCAAGAATGCTGGAGTGGGTTGCCATGTCCTGCTCCGGGGGATCTTCCTAACCCAGGGATTAAATTCAGGTCTCCTGCGTTGCAGACAGATTCTTTATAATCTGTACCACCACAGAAGCCCATAGTCAGGAGTATGAAAGCAAATGCCTCGTGAATTTTGGAATGGTGTCTGCAGCACAGACTGACTGCTAAAACATCATGGACAAAAATACCATCAATCTCTTGGACGAACATGTGACATTGACTTGAATGAACAATGCCTCAGTATGAGGACTGACAAAGTGTCAACCCAGTACGATAGAAGTCCCTTTCATTGTAGTTTAAAAACAGAAAATGGCCCTGAATCTTGCTAAGGTAGATTCTGTGTGTATGTATATAGGTTTCTGATGCATGTCTACATGTACATATATATAGTGAAATGACGGAATGCGACAATATACCAGCTCCGGGAGGTGCTGGTGAACAGGGAGGCCTGGCGTGCTGCGGGGCAAGGTGTCGCAAGAAATGGACACGGCTGAGGGACTGCGCTGATGATACACCACCGTGTTCATGTCCTGTTGTCTTCTCTGGTTTTTAGTTAAACCCATTAAATATACATTTTTCACTCCGACATGTTCTGGTTTCCATTGAAGAATGGTAGTTGGAGTTATAATCCTCACTGTTTATTTACCAACTTAAAATCCTAAGACTGTTAATCATACTGCACTTGTCTTTGGTAGGCAGATTGGAATTATTCTTCTTTTTGGAGCAAGTTTTCTCAACCTTGACACTATTTGCTTTTTTGTAAAAAAAAAAAAAAAAAAGGGGGAGGTGGGATTTGAATCCACCTGCCAATGCAGGGGACATAGGTTCAGTCCCTGGGCCAGGAAGATCCATAGGCCACAGGCCAACTAAGCTGGTCACCACAACTACAGAGCCCAAGCTCTGGGGCCCCCTGCTGCAACTACTGAGGCCCTCGAGCCCCCGGGCCCCCCGAGCTCCACAACAGGAGAAGCCAGCGAAGCGAGAAGCCCCCGCAGTCAGAAGCCTCCGCTCACCAAAAGTGCCTGAGTGCGGCGATGGGGACCCAGCACAGTCCAAAGTAAGTAAGTGTTGTTTTTATAAAGAGGGTCAGGCCAAAGCAATTTTTTTTCATTGAAGTATAGTTGATTTAGAATGCTGTGTTATCCTGCTGTACAGCAAAGTGATCCAGTTATACACACATACACACACACATATACTCTTCTCCATTACGGCTGGTGCACACGGCTCCCTGTGCTGTAGAACAGCAGCCCGTTACTTAGCCGCTCTATATACAATCGTTTGCGTCTGCTGCTGCTGCTAAGTCGCTTCAGTCATGCCCGACTCTGTGCAACCCCATAGACGGCAGCCCATCAGGCTCCCCGCTCCCTGGGATTCTCCAGGGAAGAACACGGGAGTGGGTTGCCATTTCCTTCTCCAATGCATGAAAGTGAAAAGTGAAAGGGAAGTCGCTCAGTCGTGTCCGACTCTTAGCGACCCCATGGACTGCAGCCCACCAGGCTCCTCCGTCCATGGGATTTTCCAGGCAAGAGCGCTGGAGTGGGGTGCCATTGAACCCCAATCCATCCGTCCTCTGTCTCCTCCCACTTGACAACTGCCCATCTGTTCTCTATGTCTGTGGCAATGTTGGCTTTCTGAACCAGGTAATTCTTTGTTCTGGGGTGTCATCCAGCACATTGTGAGATGTTCAGCAGCAGCCCTGGGGTCCACCCACTGAGTGGCGGGACCATGTGCACTGGGCCCCCCCTACCCCCCTCCACGTTGGGACAGCCAGAAGCATCCCAGAGCTCCCTGAGTGTCCCGAAGGGGCGGGAAAGCCACCTTAACTGAGAACCGCTGTTTTAAAGGAGGGAGGAGGCGATGGCACCCCACTCCAGTCCTCTTGCCTGGAGACTCCCGGGGACGGAGGAGCCTGGTGGCTGCAGTCCATGGGGTCACTAAGGGTCAGACCTTTCACATTTCACTTTCATGCATTGGAGGAGGAAATGGCAACCCACTCCAGTGTTCCTGCCTGGAGAATCCCAGGGACGGGAGAGCCTGATGGGCTGCCATCTATGGGGTCACACAGAGTCGGGCACGACTGAATCAACTTAGCAGCAGCAGCAGCAGTTTTAAAGAAAATTAGGACTCAGTTTGGTTAAGTCAAATGGCAGAAACCACTGGCCATTTTTAACTAAGTTAAGAATAATTCAGACAGTGCTAAAACACGGTCTTAAAAACAATCCAAAGCTCTGGAACTTCTGCTTCTTATGGCCATCATAAGTATGCTGTTACTGATGAGTGGGGGGAAAACCAAAGACGTGTTAACGGCCTGACAGGTAGATTTTCTGAACCCTTCTCCAAAGTCAGGCTAAAATTTCCCCATCGCACACACAAGCAGGCAGCCTGATGGGACCAGCAATACCCCGGGCATCGCACTTTAGGCTATGGCACCGTGACCAGCTTAACACTTCATAAAAATGAACAGGGAATAGTGGAATTCTAACTATAAATGAGAAATTTCGGACACCACCTTACTCAAAGATTCCATTTCTATCAGACAAAAGATGAAGCAAAATTTAATTTCCTGGCAGTTTATATGCCTCAGCAGGAATGTGGGCAAGAGCCAGTTAAGTGCTAACCTGACTCGTACATGTGGTTAAAATTAAGATCAAAACAGAGCTCGCATTCACGATTATACTCTTTTCAGGGGAACTGAGATGAGCTTGAACTCTCCTTTAATACTGGGAACTTTTAACATTTAACATTGGGTACCAGATCGTCAAACTCTCCATGCAATTTCCCTTTGGGCTCATTCATTAAAACTCAGTTTCCTTGTCTGCAGAATGAGAAGGTTAGACTCAACAGGGTCTGTGACCCCTTTCTGCTACAACATTCTTTAAGCTTTATAATGGTTCATGTGTCACAACAAAGGAATTGGGCTGTATTGGGGAGTTTCTTATAATAAGACTTGACTCATGCTTCAAGAAATCTGTCCACAAAGATTTTTTCACACAAGGCAACAAACCACGCTGAGAGCTAATGGAGTGATCCCTCCGGTTCTCCTTGGAGGCTGATCAGGAGCTTGGTTTCGATCAACAAGGGAGTGGGGAGAATGGGAATCATGGGTGTGTTACTGGAAACTCAACAGATTGAAGAAAATCACGCCACAAGAAGACTGGTCTTTTTCTTCACATAGTGATCTCACTGCGTCACTAAATAAAGTGAGAAAGAAGCCCTGGGGAACTGTGAGGAGCGATCAGGACCAAACTCTAAAACCACCAACCGTCAATCGAATATACTGGATGTGAAAATCTGTGATCAGGCTAAAGGAAGAACTCCCACAACATGGAAAAATACTGGGGAAAAACCTGTGTCTACTCACAGACGTTCCTTATTGGTTCTAGGATATGCTGGAAGGACAGCCTCCTGGGAGAAAGGAAAAGAGAGAAAGGGAAAATTAAAAAATAGATGAAAGATTCCTTCCTCTATGATTGTTCACCAGCTAAGAGCAAGGGAGCCTCATTGGAGCCTTTAAAACATGGTTCTCTAGACAGAAGGGGACAAGATGCGCCCTTCAATCGGAGAGAAAAAGACCTACATCATGGCCTCAGCGGGGCTCACCCCATCCTGGGTGTCATGGCCTCAGCGGGGCTCACCCCATCCTGGGTGTCATGGCCTCAGCGGGGCTCACCCCATCCTGGGTGTCATGGCCTCAGCGGGGCTCACCCCATCCTGGGTGTCATGGCCTCAGCGGGGCTCACCCCATCCTGGGTGTCATGGCCTCAGCGGGGCTCACCCCATCCTGGGTGTCATGGCCTCAGCGGGGCTCACCCCATCCTGGGTGTCATGGCCTCAGCGGGGCTCACCCCATCCTGGGTGTCATGGCCTCAGCGGGGCTCACCCCATCCTGGGTGTCATGGCCTCAGCGGGGCTCACCCCATCCTGGGTGTCATGGCCTCAGCGGGGCTCACCCCATCCTGGGTGTCATGGCCTCAGCGGGGCTCACCCCATCCTGGGTGTCATGGCCTCAGCGGGGCTCACCCCATCCTGGGTGTCATGGCCTCAGCGGGGCTCACCCCATCCTGGGTGTCATGGCCTCAGCGGGGCTCACCCCATCCTGGGTGTCATGGCCTCAGCGGGGCTCACCCCATCCTGGGTGTCATGGCCTCAGCGGGGCTCACCCCATCCTGGGTGTCATGGCCTCAGCGGGGCTCACCCCATCCTGGGTGTCATGGCCTCAGCGGGGCTCACCCCATCCTGGGTGTCATGGCCTCAGCGGGGCTCACCCCATCCTGGGTGTCATGGCCTCAGCGGGGCTCACCCCATCCTGGGTGTCATGGCCTCAGCGGGGCTCACCCCATCCTGGGTGTCATGGCCTCAGCGGGGCTCACCCCATCCTGGGTGTCATGGCCTCAGCGGGGCTCACCCCATCCTGGGTGTCATGGCCTCAGCGGGGCTCACCCCATCCTGGGTTTGAGCAGCTGGCTCTCTGCCGCTGCCCTCAAAGCAGCCCTTAGGCACAGTGCCCCCACCCCAGCCAAGCCTCGTGCTCCCCGGCGGGGGATCCAGGCTCAGGATCCAGGCTCACTGTGAGCTCTCTGCTCAGAGACCCGAAGCTCGGCTTTTTTGCTTTAAAATGAAGATGCAGGCAAGGAATGTCAATTCCTAATTCATTTTTTAAAAGTATCTTCCAGTTCTACCACAAGAGAATTAGAGTTTGTATCCAATTTTCGTTTGCAAAGATTTCAAAAGAGAGCAAAATGCAAACAGTCTGATCACGGGAAAATGACCCGAGGGAGGCCTTGCAAATCCTTTCTCAGGCGTGCCCTGCAGTTCTGCATTCTTGCCTCTTCTGGGCATACCAGAAATATATTTTTTTGTTGTTGTTTAAATGAATGGAAAGATCCAGCATTTGGAAAGAAAGAATTGTTACTTGCCCTGTTTGTTCCAATAAACAATGAAACTGCTTGTTGCCCAATATGAATAAAAACTGACAGTTTGTTAAAAAAAAAAAACAAAAAAACCCAGAAAACATAAAATCCTGGACTGTGTTTAGGATGCTGACTGATATTTCCAGACTTACTATGATCCTAAGGGAGAAGTTTGTTTAGGTTTCCACAGTATCAGTGAAAAAATACTTCTCTGGAAAACCTGCTACACATTGGCCAAAAGTTTTTCCAGTTCCAACTCCAATTATTATCTATTGAAAGCTTTTGGGCTTACGGAACAGCAGTGGATTAGATGGAAGCTGACATCATGGTAAACTCAGAGACTCATGCTGCATGATTCTGTAGTTAGTGACGAGATTAGGCAAAACTGCAAGAATGTGCCGTGTGATTTCAGTTCTCTTGACACTGGGTCTGGGACATATTTTAAAGATTCACTTGGGTTCAAGAGACTTTTGCTATGTGTGTGCAGTCCAAATAAAGAAGGGGATGAGCTGAGCAATTGTCTGAGCAACACCAGCAAGGAGAACTTAGAAGGGACCTCTCTGTAAAAGATGCTGAGAGACACGAAAGCGCAGAGGGGAGACAAAGATACCAGGGTGACGCCGAGGGCTCGTGGGAGACAGCTACAGACTGGGCCTCCGACCCCTGGATCCGCGGGGGTGACGCAACAGCCGCGCAGGGGAAGCCCTGGGCGGGTGCGACAGTAATATCACTGGGCTGGCCACAGATCGTCTGGGTTTATCTGTAAGCTGGCACGGAAGCACCTGAGCAAACTTTTTGGCCAACCCCATGTTAACCTTCCTTCTCTGTTTATCTCTTTCAATCAGACACAACAGATGACGTCATCTGTGCAGGCCCAGAGTCAGATTTCAAATTCCAATTAATTTATGTTACAATAAACTAACCTACTAAATTGAATATCTGATTTTTCTGGCTATTGTGACTAACTGTAATTGGACACATCATCATTTGTGTTGAAAAAAATACGGTTCTTCAGATTGTACCAGAGTTCTCGCTACTGGGACCTAAACAAGTAGCTAGGGTTTTATATAATGGACAGAGATATTTGTTGTTTTGTTATAGAGAAACCCAACACTCGTCGAACTTAACGTTGCCATACATAATTCCTTCGGATAATCCTCTTCTTACCTGTAATGCCGTCAGCGAGGCATCAGGTTCTTGGTGTTTCGTGTGTTTGCTTTTCCCATGACCCGAGGTGGAAGCACTCCGAAGGAGGAAATTCTGTCTAAATGTAGCTGGCAGCGAGGCTGGAGAAGCGTGGTGCTCCTCACGCGGCCTTATGGGCACGCTCACCGGGTGACTTTGCTCTTTCATGACTTCCGTCCATCCACTCGTTTACTTACTCAGAACCATGCACGGGCAGGGTTAGAAAACAATGACTGGTAAGACAGTCCCTAAAGGGAAGTGAAGTCGCTCAGTCGTGCCCCATGGAGAGTAGCCTGCACCAAGCTCCTCCGTCCACAGGATTTTCAAGGCAAGAAGTCCTGGAGTGGGTTGCCATTTCCTTCTCCAGGGAATCTTCCCAACCCAGGGATCGAATCCAGGTCTCTCACACTGTAGACAGACACTTTACCGTCTGAGCCACCAGGGAAGGCCAAAAGCATAGAGGAGCTGGTGTCTGACCCTGTGTCTAACAGGGAGCTCTAGGAAGCAGTTTTATCGCACAGGAGCTCAGCCCGTGCCCTGCGATGCCCTAGAGGGACTCGGGGGCAGCGGGAGGGAGGCCTCGGAGGGAGGGGGTATGTGTAGACTTGCAGCTGATGCCCTTTGCTGTGCAGCAGAAACTAGCGCCACATTGAAAAGGAACCACAGTCAAATGTTTAAAAAAACTCGTGTGTGCTGCAAGCTTCCAAGTCCGGCTGTGGCGGTGTCTCTTTGAACCCCACAGCCCAATGAAGCACACAGCTCCATCTTACAGAGGACACTGAGATCCTGAGGTCAACCAGCTTCTTCAGGGTCACACGGCTACCAGGTAACCGGGCAGGGATTCGGGTGTGTCTCCGACACCACGCCCTTACTCCTGTGCTCCCCGCCTCTGTCTCATCGCTCCTCACCACCTGATCTCCTGTTCTTGTTGCGGGGAGTGGGGGGTGGTCCCTCTACGCTCCACACCAAAGATTCTCTGCTTTTGCCCTTGACAGACCCCCAGGCCCCAAGTACAGGCCGACCTTGCGTGTCTAACCCCAGCCCTTCTCCTCCTGGCAGGCTCCCTAACCCATCTTGCTCCATCAGCCTCTGACAGTGGCACGTGCCCCCCTAGTCTCCTTCATCTAGTTGTCCATCTGATGTTCCAACCTTGATCATCAGTTCCAAATTAGATCATAAATTTCCCCCCAAAGACCTGCATTTTCTTTTCTCTCATCCTAGCCATGGAACTTAGGCAGTTAGGTAATAAATTACAACTGCGTTTTCCATTGCTAAATTAGTGCCATGGTCTTGAACACATGAATAGATTCATAGAAAGAAAAGGTAGGTGACCCATTTAAGAATCAGTAAACAGAATGTGCTCGCTTGGCTGAATCCCTTCCCCTTCAATTAGTCACTGTCTTTGCCGGAACGCTGCCTCCCTCCGCTAACTGCAGCCTTGCGTGACTGGGTCTTCAGCAAGCACGCAGGCTTGGCTTCCGTAACAGAGGCTGGCCGGGCTTGCATCTCTACCTGAGGCCTCTGGGACAAGGCCAAAGCCGGAGGCCCCTGAAGCACCCACTTAGGCTGCCGAGGAAGGACGAATGCTCACAGGTCTGCCCCTGCTTGTCTCTCACCCTGAAAACTCACAGACCTCCGTGCCATCCTTCTTCCCTAACACTTACCGTCTCCAGAGGCCATTTGTCACAGACGTGTATTTCTGCACCTCCTCCCTCAGCAGCTTGGAGCGAGCACTCTGAATAACCGGTGACTCGCCCTGGAGGCACCGAGATTAGTGCCAGGATGTCTGGGACGGAAGCTGCCCGGCTTCCCCAGGTGCTGCTCCCCACTGGCTCCTCAGCACGGCCCACGGCGTCCGGGAGTCTTCTCACTTCGGGGTGTTCCAGCTGAACCCTCGGTTCCCACGCCCCCGCCTGCCCTTGCATCGCTTCTGGAGTATCAGATGCTGGGTGTCCGTGGTCCTGACATCACAGCTCAACGGAGGAGAAGTCTTGAGACAGAGGAAACGTCTTCTCGATGTCACTCATTTGCAGCCCATCTCTCTATTACTCGCCGTGTCCTAACTTCAGCTTGGAGAGCTGGCATTTCTTTTCTTCCCCTCCTGGGGAAGGGGGTGGGGGTGAGTTAGAGGGCTAGCTGCTCCTCCAGGGGGAGCTGGAGTGGTGGCCTGTGGCTTAGGGCAGTTTCCAGAGCATCCTCCTTAGGTGGCCTCTGGGAGCTGTTTCCATTGGGAGACCAAATAGGAGCTAAAGGCTTCCAAGGCCAACCCATGGCACACGCAGACTGTTTGGGGGCTGATGTCAAATCTGTGCCCCATGCCTCAGGAAATCCTTCCCCCCTCTGTGCGTGCTAAGTCACTTCGTGACCCCATGGACTGTAGCCTGCCAGGCTCCTCTGTCCTTGGGATTCTCCAGGCAAGAACCCTGGAGTGGGTTGCCATGCCCTCCTCCAGGGAATCTTCCCGACCCAGGGATCAAACTCGCATCTCTTATGTCTCCTGCTGTGTCTCCTGTGTTGGCAGGCGGGTTCTTTACCACTGGCTCCCCCTAGGAAGACCCCACCCTCACACAAGTAGATGATAAATAATATCTCCACATCCCTGGAAAGCCCTACACAGCGCCTTTTCTTTCCTCATCTGCTCCCCCTTCCCTCAGACTCTCTGTCAGATAATGTAGCATTTCTGTCCACTCACAGAGGGAGGATTCCATGTGGTCACAGAGGAGAGGGACTGGAATTCTCTTTTCATGATTTACTTTCTTTTAGATGACTATTCCCTATTTCCTCACTCTGGTTTTTTCATAATTTGGTTTCTTGAACAGCTTTAAACCACTTCCTACCCACATATTTCCTCATTTGGAAAATGCTAATGAAGCCTGTGTAACCTTTTGCCTTATTATCAGCTCTGTTTGTTCATCTCGGGTTCGATCTGGAGGCTTTTCCTTGAATTTCTGTAGCTGGTGGTCATTCTTTTCTGAGCAGAACAGGGTTTGTAATAAGTCTTTGAGGCCCCTTTCCTTCCTGCTCTCTTTAAAGCTGTTGCCTCTAAGGAGTCCTCGGAAATCATATGTTAACAGTCAAGTGGTCAAACAGGAGAGTAGGGCACACTCTTAGTCATCATGAGGATAAAAATCCATTGAAGAATTAATGGAGGCCACCACCAACCCTGGGCGCCTTGCCAAGAAAGATACAGTCTTCCAGGGAAACCAGGTAAGTGCAAGTACCCAGTGGACCATTGAGGAGGGACAGTCTCAACTATGAAGTTAGAAGAAAAATTAGAGTTACTCTAAGTGAGATGTCAGTTTCCTCAAGAATGTCCCCAGCTGAGTCAATCATTGTACTCACCATTCTTGGGAAATGGGAACTGTTTGCAGGATGAAGTTGGTGACACATAGGTTACTTAAGGCTGAATAAATCTGATTAAAAACACACACACACACACACACAAATGTTTCCAGGAAGTTCCCTGGTGGTCTGGAGGCTAAGACTCTGAACTCTCAATTGCAGGGGGCCTGAGTTGAAACCTTGGTGGGGGAGCTGGTTCCCATATGCTGCAACTAAGACTTGGTGCTGTCAGTAAAGAAACTTGAAATAAAAAAATAAAAATGCTGCCAGCACAAAAGTGTGTGCTAATATTCTATACTGTATGTATAAAATGTGTGATATTTACCCGAAAACTCACACGTGCATGGCTGTATCAAGAGGTAATGTCCAAGAAGCACGTGCACAGAGCTTTCTATAGGAGGCCTTCTTGGTCGCCGTTTGGTTGACACAGCAGGAAACTCTACGTGTGAGTTGCTTGGACATGGGGGTCTGCAGCTTTCTATTGCAGACGCCCATCGCTGTCACCCTCTGTGGGACATATCGGTGAGTCCCAGGACTGCTCAACACGGGGCAAGAGGACAAAGACGAGAGCCACGGGTCCCCTCTCCGTGTGTGCTAAGTCACCTCGGTCGTGTCCAGCTCTTTGCAACTGTGTGCACTGCCAGGGGGCTTCTCCAGGCAAGACCACTGCAGTGCCCTGCCATGCCCTCCCCCAGGGATCTTCCCAACTCAGGGATCGAACCTTTCCCTAATCCCATCTTAATCCATCTTTTTCCTCCAAACAATCCATCAGATACAGCTGGGTAGAAGGGCAAGAGAGAGTTGAGACCATTTCCTGCCTTTGGTTAGAAGCCTTCACGCTCCTCCTCCGCTGCTCTGAGTGCACTTCCAGCCGCTCACCTTTGGCCGCGCCGCACAGGAACGCGGGGCTGAAAGGCTCTGCTGCTACTCCTTGGTCATCATTGTGTCTGTGACATCCCTGACATCCACAAATCTAAGTCTTTTCAACCTTTTCTCTCATCTGTCAGTTCATTTTTTAAAAATAAAATAGTCGGGAGAGCGGTAGAGAATTAAAGTTTCCACCTTCTTGTGTTTCAATGGCTTCTCCCCTTTGAAGTCCAAATGCACTTATAAGTGGGCCTTTATCCCCTATTAAGCTTCATCTAGTAAAAGGAAATTCACCATCACACAGAGCATAGCATTAAAAAAAATACCTCTATCAGAAAAATTTTCCTTGATATGAATCTTGTCATTTATACCCCTTGGCCCAAGGGTTAGAACTTATTATCTTTTCCACATAAGGGTTCTTGGAATAAAGACAATTATCTTGCTTCCAAACTGTTGTTTGGAGAAAAGAAATAAGCCTGTTGATCCAGGCTGCCTGTGCCCACTTTCCTCACATATGTCTGGATTTCCATCCCCGTCATCGTCCTGGCCATTGTCTTCCGGTGTCTCTGAAGGTGTCATGCAAAGAGGTGGATATGCTAAGACTGCCATCTCCTGGTTGCGTCCATTTCACAGATGAGAAAACTGAGGCCACTCACTAGAGGAGTCAGTTCCAACTCAGTCATGTCCGACTCTTTGCGGCCCCATGGACTGCAGCACACCAGGCCTCCCTGTCCATCGCCAACTCCTGGAGTTTACTCAAACCCATGTCCATTGAGTCGGTGATGCCATTCAGCCATCTCATCCTCTGTCGTCCCCTTCTCCTCTCGCCTTCAATCTTTCCCAGCATCAAGGTCTTTTCTTCACATCAGGTGGCCAAAGTATTGGAGCTTCAGCATCAGTCCTTCCAATGAATATTCAGGACTGATATGCCTCACTGGAGGACTCAGCCAAGGTCACAAACAAGACCTTGAGCTTTAATCTCTACTTTCTGTAATAGAGAAAAGACATCCCAGTGATTTAATCCTGACCTATATTTCCTGATATAACGTGTACATCTGCCCAGAGACCCGTTTAACCCTGAGGGAGGACAGCCTGGGATCCTGCTGATTTCCAGGTCCAGGAAAATGGTAGCAAAGGGGCTGAGCCTAAAGGACCTCCTGGAAATGTCAGCTGGTTAGTCAACCTGAGGCAGTAGTCTTCAAGTCCCCTGCTTGAACCCCATTTTTGTGGGAACCGGTGCCTGGTGTGTTTGTCAGGCATCTGTCTGTGAGGCAGCTTGTCTGTGGCTCAGCTCCCTCCAGAGCGGCCTGGTCGGGTACCTGCTATTGCCATCAGAAGGCCTTCCCAGGTGGCGGGAGTGCTGAAGAGGCTGCCTGCCAGCGCAGGAGATGCGAGAGGCGAGGGCTCGACCCCTGGGTCAGGAAGGTCCCCTGGAGTAGGAAATGGCAACCCGCTGCAGCGTTCCTGCCTGGAAAATTCCACGGTGAGAGGAGCCCAGCTGGGTACAGTGCCCAGGGACCCGGAGAGTCGGGCGCAGCTGAGCGGGTGAGCAGCAGCAGCAGCGCCAGACGAAGGGACAGAGGCCGGAGTTAGAGAGATGCTCACAGTCATTTAAATCCTCACCTATGACCCATTCAAACGATTCACTGTTAGCTCTCAGGGATGTGATAAGGACATCATTCTTTCTGGAGTATACGAGCACACAAAATTTCTAGAAAGGGATTCTAAACGTTAGAATTCCAAATTATCTCAACGGTCCCAAATTGCTCGAAGCAAAATAACTACGAATTCACTTTAAGACATGCATTCTACCTGGCACTTTTACGTGACCCAGAAAGTCAAGGAACCTGTGTGTTTCAGCTCCAGAAAGACTGGAGTTAGGGCGACAGATAGGCTCGTGGCTCTGAGTCTGGGAGACCCGGCCCGAGAGAGGGTTCCGCTTGATTCGGGAGGTAACTGCTATCACGGACGGGCCTTCCCAGGCGGCTCAGCGGTAAAGAATCTGCCTGCCAACACCGGAGACGCAAGAGATGCAGGGTTGATCCCTGAGTCGGGATGATCTCCTGGAGAAGGAAGTGCCAACCCACCGCAGTGTCCTTGCCTGGGAAATCCCAGGGGCAGAGGAGTCTGGTGGGCTACAGTCCGTGGGGTCACAGAGACACGGCGGAGCCCTGGAACGCTAGCTCAG
The DNA here is from genome assembly GCA_006408675.1 of Madoqua kirkii. Lineage (NCBI taxonomy): Eukaryota > Metazoa > Chordata > Mammalia > Artiodactyla > Bovidae > Madoqua > Madoqua kirkii. The sequence continues at coordinate 16,910 of SJYC01078810.1, forward strand.
GTGCCCAGGGAGGTCGGCTTTATTAACAAAGGAAATGAAAACAGGATATGAAAGAGCTACCTTCACTCCCGTATTCACAACGGTATTCACAGCAGTATCACAACAGTCAAGGCATGGGAACAGTCTAAGGGTCCACCAACACAGAGGATGGACCAAGGAAAGGTAGCATGCACACCAGCTGCTCACAAAGGGAAACTGTCTCCAGCTCTACCCAGAGGAGCCACACAGACTCCACATCGTTAAAGCAGCCTCTGGGCTCAACTATTCTCCAGAAAGGAGCCCGTCCTTTGTGTTGCAAACAACCCATTACGCCCACTTGTCTCCAGCAGGCCTTCTTCAGGTGCAGTAGGGTGCCAATGCAATACAGGAACGGATTAAAATTTCTGTCAATTGTTTGTTTATATCAGGGGTTAACAGGCTTTTCTATAAAAGGTCAAATGGTAAATATTTTAGGCCTTGGGGGCCATATGATCTTTGTTGCCATGATTCAGCTTTGACAGTATAGTGCAGAACAGCCACGGACAGTTCCTAAATGCAGGATGTGTGTGTGTCTGTGTGTTTGTTGGCTGTTTTTTGTAGGATGACAGCACAATTCTTCTTCTTTTTTTTAACAGTTACTCTCAATACAAAATTTTTTACTTCAGTTATTGATAACATTGTTCCTCGAGTCCTTTTATTGCGGTCCAAGGCAATTTCTTCTGTCTTAAATCTTTTCACAAGTTCTATGTAACAACGCAGCTTTATTACACTCTTAAGAAGACTCACAATGGTTATGCATCTGTGTGACAAACGCAGAGGCTCATTCTTTACTTCATCACTAATCACAGGCAGTACTGCCAACTCTCGGCAGCAGAATGCCATAATCTACTGTATTTGGAAAACCACCACATTCCTTAATATACCCAATTTAAATATGTCACACTCGTCAGCTTACTCAAGCCCACTGGTGTTCAACAAATTACATTATATGCCTTTGTTGCTTCTTTTCTTCTTAGCCTAATTTTGATTTTCTTAAAGTGTGTTCTGTGACACCTTGCTTATAAGCTAGTCCCCCAAAAAGGAATTCTGCAGAAGTCAGTTTGGGAAACATTACAGGCTACATGCCCTGAAGATTTACACTATACTCAGGATATTAAATGTTTGAGAAACAATGTGGCAAAGAAACCTGTTTAAATCAGTTTAATCTAATGTTTCCCAAATGTATTTGGCCACAGAAAATTTCTTTTTTTCCCCTGCAACATCTATTGGAACATGTTTTGGAAAATCTAGTCTCATGTTGTAACTTACTATCCTTGTTAGAGGTCATAAAAAGGCTAAAAAGAACATTGCCTTAAGCAAAGAATAAAGAAAAGCCCAAATTATTTTATGAAATCTACTAAACAGTCAAGGTACTAATGATCCCTGATAAAGATAACAGAGTCAATTAAATAAACTCTCCTTTATTGTATACAATTTGTTTGTATTTAATGTAATGCCTCACCTTTAAACCATTGCCAGGGCTGGCTAGGAGAACAGTCACTTCCTCTGTAAAGCTACGCAGTCTTATATTTGATTCCAAGTCTATAAAAAGGGAATGTGACATTTCTTCCTCTTGCCTGCTTTAGGTCTAACATCGATCAATGTAATTGGGCTTCCAGAATGAGAAGGGAGGAGTCTGTATCTTCCAAGGGAAAGGAAATAAAAGTCAGTTGCTTGGTTTGGGTCTTCAACTTCTCTTTTCTTTCCCTAGATTTATTGAAATATAATTGACATATAACATTGTATAACTTGGCTTAAAGCTAAACATTCAGAAAACGAAGATCATGGCATCTGGCCCCATCACTTCATGGGGAAATAGATGGGGAAACAGTGGAAACAGTGTCAGACTTTAATTTTGGGGGCTCCAAAATCACTGCAGATGGTGACTCAGCCATGAAATTAAAAGACTCTTACTCCTTGGAAGGAAAGCTATGACCAACCTAGATAGTATATTCAAAAGCAAAGACATTACTTGGCGAACAAAGGTCCGTCTAGTCAAGGCTATGGTTTTTCCTGTGGTGAGAGGATGTGAGAGTTGGACTGTGAAGAAGGCTGAGCGCTGAAGAAGTGATGCTTTTGAACTGTGGTGTTGGAGAAGACTCTTGAGAGTCCCTTGGACTGCAAGGAGATCCAACCAGTCCATTCTGAAGGAGATCAGCCCTGGGATTTCTTTGGAAGGAATGATGCTAAAGCTGAAACTCCAGTACTTTGGCCACCGCATGTGAAGAGTTGACTCATTGGAAAAGACTCTGACACTGAGAGGGTTTGGGGGCAGGAGGAGAAGGGGGCGACCAAGGATGAGATGGCTGGATGGCATCACGGACTCGACGGACGTGAGTCTGAGTGAACTCCGGGAGATGGTGATGGACAGGGAGGCCTGGCGTGCTGCGATTCCTGGGGTTGCAAAGAGTTGGACATGACTGAGCAACTGAACTGAACTGAACTTTAAGGTGCGAAATGTGGTAATTTGATGCACGTTTCTGTTGTGAAATGATTATCACAATAAGACTAACATAAGCACCACCTCACAGAATTGCCGTTATGTTGCATGGTGGTAAGAACATTTAAAATCTGTTATCTTAGCAATTTCAAGTTTACAATTTAATGTTCATTGAATTCAGTTCCATTCCACTGCTCAGTCGTGTCCGACTCTTTGCAGTCCCACAGACTGCAGCACGCCAGGCTTCTCTGTCCATCACCAACCCAGAGCTTGCTCAAACTCATGTCCATCCAGTCGGCGATGTCATCCAACCATCTCAGCCTCTGTTCATCATTTATTGTTAATTATAGTCACCATGCTGTGCATTAGGTTCTCAGGATGTTTTTCAGATTTATAACTGGAAGTTTGTACCCTTTGACCAACATCTCCCTTTCCCCAATCTATGTGTCTGTGATGCTCTCAGGGGCTGGTAAAGCACCAAAACGATCAACCTACAGAAAGAGAGACAGTCGGGCAAAACAGTAAATTAAATCAAGAACACATTCAAAGACCTATACCAGGCAAATTTCTTGAGTCAAAAAGTAGAATAAAGGCTACCAGGGTCAACAGAGAGGGAGAGATAGGAGTTATTCTTTCACGGGTACAGAGCTTGCGTTTGGGATGATGAAAAAGTACGGGAAATGGATAGTAGTGATGGTTTTACAGCCTTGTGAATATACTTAACGCCACTGCACTGTAGAATTAATGATAGAATTAATTGTTAGCTTATATTTTACCACAATAAAAAAATCACTCCAAAATATTATGAAAGTAACAAAAGAGAGAGGGAATACCACTCACTGCATACTGTAACAAGGCTGGTTTTCTGATTTTGATGTTACTCTATAGTTACATACACTGTAACCACCTGAAGAAACTAGGTGAAAGGAATTTGGAACCACTCTGTGCTACCTTTCAACTTCCCATGACTCTGTAATTATTTCAAAATGAAAAGTCAAAACAGGAAGACTGAAAGAGTAGCCACCGTGACCAGGAAGGTTTAACTGGAAACACAAAGAGGGGTGATATCTGGACGTCTGTTACTGTTTCACACCTATTGCTGAAATACAGAAATCACGTGACCTTTGCGGCTGCTAGTGAAATGCCCTGGTTAACTCTAATGGACTCGGCTCTGATAGAGCTTTTTATTCACATCACCAAAATGATCCATTTAGACAACAATGAGGTTCAACCATAAAGAATCCGACTGAAATGCAGGAGACGAAGGAGACCCAGTTTCGATCCCTGGAGATTCCCCTGGAGAAGGAAATGGCTATCCGCTCCAGTATTCTTGCTGGGAAAATCACACGACAGAAGAGCCTCGTGGGGTACGGTTCACGGGGTCACAGAGAGCCGGAGGACTGAATCGACTGAGCATACACACTCAGACAACAGAGAGGCTTCACACTCAAATGCTGTGTTTTTTTTAATAAAATCAGCAATAATGTCAGTATCATCATTACTTGGTGTCATTCTGGAGGTTTCGATCATTTCGTGGTTCACGGTTATAACCCTGAAAATATGTGTACAGAGTGAGAGGCAGTTACTCTTGACTGGACCATCATCTGTTGAGGTTTGGAAACGTCTTAACTTCTTGGCCTTCTTTTCTCTGATGTAACACTAGAGGATTAATTGGACTCAGTTGTTACTTTTAATATCACTTTTCTGTTTCTTAGTATTGGACACTTGCCTTCATAATTTTTTTTTCTTTGGAAGACCAAAATATGCTATGAGTTGCTCTGAGGGCAACAGGGACAGGATTTGCAATCCTGCTCCATTCTGCCCCTTCCCTCCACCTCTGTCTCCCTCATCACCTCTGCGTGAAACGAACCCCGAAGACACCGTCAGGAAACCAGGAGGAGGCCCCTCTCGGGGCTAACATGCTGGGGCTTTTTGAAACACGCCAGGTGAGCCGATTTGTGGAATAGAACGAGCATAACAAAGAAGCAAAGGAATGAAGCCTGATCCCTGGAGGAGAAGTTATTCTAGAGCTGGTTGGGTTCTGGCTCCACGACCCTGAGCGGGGGCCCTCGCCTCCCTCAGCGCTGGTCCCCTGTGATGTGAGCACGCTCGCTTTGCACTCTGCCTTGCTGTCTGCTGCACGCGGGGAAGGCGAGGCACGCACGGAAGAGGGAAGAAGAAGCAGGAGCCGCAGGAACCGCAAGCGCGCTTTCTCTCCCTCGCCATGCACAGCAGCAAGGCCGCAGGCGTGGTGCACTCTCTCTAAGGGCTGACACGGCATCGACGACGACAACGCAGCTCAGCTCCGCGCAGCTCGAGTGTAGCGCTTTGCCGGCGGCGCTTCCTGCAGGGCATCGCGCGTGCGCAGTGCTGTTAGACGGCAGTGCATTCACCAAACGCGGGGCGACAGTGAGCGGCTGTGGGGCGGGAGCGCCTGGCCGCCCCCACCTTGGCTGTGCACGTTCAACAGAAATCGTGTCACTGTGGGCTTATTACTTACTGAGTCCCTGTGACCAGGGAAGACTGGCATCTGAGTGGGTTTCCTTAAGCTCCTGGGGGCACAGGCAAAGCTAACTCATACACGAGGTCTCAACGCAGTGAGCATGTAGATTCCCCAAGAGGAACCTCTCCTTGGGGGAATAGACAGACAGATGCCCAGATAGGCAGACAGACAGATGCCCAGCCCTGACCATTCCAATTAAAACAGAACTTCCAGGACACCTGGGAATCACTCATGGTAGACATTCCCCAGTGACGCTAATGAGCAGCCAAGACAGGAAACCACTGTCTTAGCAGACCCGAAAGATACAGTAGCTGTCCTTTCACTCAGAAGTAGTCTACAAGGCCCCACCGTGATCTCTTCATCATCTCGGGGAATGTTCCTTAACACTTGCCCTTAAATGTTCTCAGGCCAAGCTTGTCTTTGTCTTGTGTCACGGCACAGGACATGAGCTCTTAACCAAATACCTGCCTGCACACCTGAGCAGGTGCAAAGGGCTTCCCAGGTGGCAGTAGTGTCTTACGTCTCCCTTCCAAGGCGGGAGACGTAAGACATGCGAGTTCAATCCCTGGGTCAGAAGCATCCCTGGAAGAGCAACCCGCTCCAGTATTCTTGCCTGGAGAATCCCATGGACAGGGGAACCTTGTGGCTACCGTCCACAGGATCGCAGAGAGTCAGACACAACTGCGGGCACTTGGCACAGCACACAGGAAAATGCCCATGATCACTGAGAGCTGTGCTCTTCTTATTCCTTTCAAAGGGGCCGTGCGGTGGCAATGGTTTGTGGATACATTGTTGTGACAATTAAAATCAAACCTTCCCCTCTAAGTGATTAGCTTTTATTTTTTCCCCTCGAAGGATGTTTCATAGCCTGCATTGGAAGGTAGTGTGTGTAGGTGTGCTTTCTGGTAACTGCTGCACTAATGCCGTCAAGTGAGTTTGGCTTCCTGTCAGCCTTTACTGGATCGCGAGCTAGGAAGACCCATTTCTATGGTGGGGTGGCTGCTTCTGGCCTGTCTGCAGTCTGTGGGTGTTTAAGGAGGAAAACAGCTCTTAGTGAAGGGCTATAAATCATTCAGGCCTTTTAAGATAATGCACAGTTTGGGGAGCAACCCTCCATCTCTTTTGGCCTTTTTTTATCCTCCTTATCTCACTGTTGCAGTCTCATGGAGGCTGAGACTCAGAAAACAGTGCTGGAGTTCAGGGTAAGTTGCATGACTCCATGAAAAGAATGGAACCCAGGGGAATTTCAGGGCAGTGAAGCTATTCTGTTTGATACTATAATGGCAGGTACATGTCATTATATATTTGTACCCATAGCATGTACACAGAATGTACAACACCAAGAGTGAACGCTAAATAAAACCAACAATGGGACTTTGGTTGGAAATGAATGATATTGATGAGTCAGTGAAGTCCATTGGTTCTAATAAACGTTGCTCTCCAGGAGGCGATGTTGACGTGGCGAGGTTGGGTGTGGTGGGGAGCAAGGGATTATGGGAAGAACGCTGTGTACTTTTTTGCTCAGTTTTGCTATGAACTCAAAATTGCTCCAAAAAAATAAAGTCTATTTGAGAAATGAGGAGAGTTTGAAACTCTGCTTTAAAATATATGTTTTTAATCCCAGAAACTGGAAAGTAGCAAAACAAAATCCTGGGTAATTGTCTAGTCTTTACAAAATGCTCTCTTTTATCTGCTATTTTACTGATTCTCTGCCCTCCATTCTTTGCTCTTTTCATACTTTGCCCTGTCTTCCTTCTACTGACAGCTTACCAATATCCTTATCTAACCCAGACTTATCTCCTAAGCTCCAGGCTCTTCTATCCAGAGGTCTCTAAGAATCGCTATTTCAATGTCCTTGAAGCACTTCAACATCAACTTGTCCCAAATGGGAAGCCCTGAGTCCCCCTCCTCAATTTCTCTTTCTATATTCCAACTTTTCTGTAAAAGAAGTATAACCTTTTCGAGCTCTAGTTGTCCTTCTAAAGCCTCATACTAAAGTAACAAGCTCCCACTTCTGATCAAACGCAGTGGACTCAATCTTGTGGGCTTCTGTGTTCCTGCTAAAACCCCAAGAGAACTGCATTACAATGAATGGACTTAAAAAGAAGCATAACCTCACAAAAGCAAAGAGGCTGTGAAGAGAAGGCTACACAGTCTCAGAAGGTGGGGAAGCCCAGGGAACTGTGCTAGAGCTAAACAGGAACTGACTTGGGAAACCAAAGACCATTAGGCCCTCATCTGGCAGAGGGGAAAGCTAGAAACAAGCTGACTAATACAGATGAACCTGGAAGAGATCAGGAAGAGGCTGCAGGCACCTCAGAGAAGCAATCCAATAAAACTGCAGACACGGGAGGCCTCACCAACTCGGCCTTCTGGCTCATGTTTACTTTCTCGAAGAGCATCTGGAGGATGGATTCTACCACAATAAAAGAGTAAGCCAAGACCCAAGATGACATGGGCTTCAGCACAAGAGGGAGGCAAAGGGTGTCCTGGCTTGTAAACGATGGACCACCCCAGGGCCACAGCTGTGCTCGCGACATTTCAGTCCTTTTGACCGTTAACATGGAGGGCTAGAAAAGGTAGATAACTTGTTCAAGATCGCGCAGCTAGTCTCGTGAGCTTTTGAGTTGGAAATCAAACCCAGGTATAAATGCTGCAAAGACAAGATGGAACATTTCTGTAATTATAGAATTCTAAGCCGATGAATGACTAATTCAGAGAACAGTTTCAGAACATAAGCATACAATAGGAAGTAAGTGAGATAATCACCCAAAGCATTAATTAACCCAGTGTCTGGCAAAATGGAACCTAAATATTTTGTAACTAGTACTTCTAACTAAAAATGTAATCCATTATATATCATTATTGCCTCTATCAAATGTTTCAGAGAGGATTAGCATTTTAACTGGACCTGAAAAAACAAGAGGGATTTTTTGGAGGTTGGAGAAAAAGAGAACGTTCCAAGTTGAAGAGAATATTAACAAAGGAGACGACGGCGAGGACTCACCGTTTCAGGCCTTTGTTGAGGAGTCCCATCACTACCCAATTACAGTTTAATGCTTGCCAAGTTTGCCTTGCACGTCTGGGATCAGAAGGGAATCTGTTCATTCTCCGTTTCTCTACAACGTGTAAGTCCTTTTCCCAAAGCAAATTAGATCATCAGAAAGCAACAACTTTGCTTTCGACTCAATTCTATTCACTTCTCACTGATTAACTCTCATAGAATTAAAATTAATGTTATGTCCTTGGACTTCGCAGCAGTCCAGCATTGATTTGAAGAATGTTTTCTTATCTTTTGTAAAATCACACACACTGTAGATACTGTGGACCATGGTACTCACACCTAAAGAGTCTGAAAAAGACTTCTTCCCTAGATACGTGTGTAACTGGCTGTTATCAAGCAACAGTAACTGCATAGCCCATGCCAGGAGGTGATGTGGTGTTCAATGGCAGTAATTGAATTCACACCAAATACTTCAGCACAGCTCTCCTTTTCCTATTAAAAAAAAAAGTCTTCTCTCATGTGTTAAAAATATTGTATGCTATCTTAGGATAGGTGAGTTTTGAACAAAGTTGAATATATTGTTGAATATTGGTACAGTACAAGTGTCAAGAGGTAAAAAAAAGAGGTCACCAGGCTGAGAGCATGAGGCATCTATGGCATCCTGTAAGGAGGCGGTTGCTGGGCATACGATAGGCCCCGGGATACAGTGTATGGCTTGGAGAATACAGTCGACATTTTGTAATAACTGTACATGGAGAGTAACCTTTAAAATTATATTAAAAAAAAAAACAGGAGTAAAATCTACATTTCAGTTTACTGCAGGTCCAGTGTCCTTGCCACCCACCTCCTGGCCCTTACATCATTTGTTTCAGATCTTTGCTATAGTAGCAGCCCACTTCTATGTTCCAATTTTTGCGTTTCCTTGGCCACTCAGATAGCTAACCCTAACTTCAGGTGGGCAGAGAAGTGAAATCTCCGCATGTCCCCAGAAAGATGGGCCAATAGCCTGAGTGACTCTCTCCACATCCATCTAGTAGAGATATGTGTGTGTATCCTCTTCTCCCAACACACATATATTCAGTTCAGTTCAGTCACTCAGTTGTGTCTGACTCTTTGCAACCCCATGAACCGCAGCACGCCAGGCCTCCCTGTCCATCACCAACTCCCGGAGTTCACTCAGACTCATGTCCATTGAGTCAGTGATGCCATCTTTCTCTGTTGTCCCCTTCTCCTCCTGCCCTCAACCCCTTTCAGCATCAGAGTCTTTTCTAGTGAGTCAGCTCTTCGCATGAGGTGGCCAAAGTACTGGAGTTTCAGCTTTAGCATCATTCCTTCCAAAGAAATCCCAGGGTTGATCTCCTTCAGAATGGACTGGTTGGATCTCCTTGCAGTCCAAGGGACTCGCAAGAGTCTCCTCCAACATCACAGTTCGAAAGCATCAATTCTTCGGTGCTCAGCTGTCTTCACAGTCCAACTCTCACATCCATACATGACCACTGGAAAAACCATAGCCTTGACCAAATGGACCTTTGTTGGGAAAGTAATGTCTCTGCTTTTGAGTATGCTGTCTAGGCTGGTCATAACTTTCCTTCAAAGGAGTAAGAGTCTTTTAATTTCATGCCTGCAGTCACCATCTTCAGTGATTTTGGAGCCCAGAAAAATAAAGTCTGACACTGTTTCTACTGTTTCCCCATCTATTTGAGTTTTGCCAAGAGAACGCATTGGTCATAGCAAACACCCTCTTCCAACAACACAAGAGAAGACTCTACACATGGACATCACCAGATGGTCAACACTGAAATCAGATTGATTATATTCTTTGCAGCCAAAGATGGAGAAGCTCTATACAGTCAGCAAAAACAAGACTGGGAGCTGACTGTGGCTCAGATCATGAACTTCTTATTGTCAAATTCAGACTTAAATTGAAGAGAGTAGGGGAAACCACTAGACCATTCAGGTATGACCTAAATCAAATCCCTTATGATTATACAGTGGAAATGAGAAATAGATTTAAGGGCCTAGATCTGATAGATAGAGTGCCTGATGAACTATGGAATGAGGTTCCTGACATTGTACAGGAGACAGGGA
>SJYC01078811.1:0-34413 GCA_006408675.1 Madoqua kirkii
ATAATAACAACTAACATTTATTCAACACTACCTGCTAAGGACTACATATGTATTAATACATTTTATTTTCACTGTAAGTTCTTGAGGTAGATAAACAATTATTTTTATTTCAAAGATAAGACAAATGAAGCACAGGAAGTCATACAGCCAGTGTATGTTCAAAACAGAATTAAACATGCTACAGTGTCTTGCCTCTATATACCATTTAGAAACAATAATTTTAGACAGACTAGTGTGACTTACCGCAATATTTGGTGACAGTTGAAGATCAAAGATGCTCAAAAGAACCTTAGTGTGATAAGCAGTAGCATAACTCTGGACTCCTTTACCACCACAGGCAAGCAGAGCTAACTTGCCAGAGTTACTAGTGTTTAAGTTATATCTTGAGATGCAGATGCTTGCCATTGCTACTGCTGCTATTGCTGATGCTGCTGATAGTAACAGCAATAAAAGCTAATACATACTGATCATTTACCATGGGCCAGACCATATTCTAAACATTTTATATGATTAATCTACTTAATCCTGATAAGATCGGTGATGGACAGGGAGGCCCGGCATGCTGCAGTCCATGGAGTCTGACACGGCTGAGTGACTGAACTGAACTGAACATTTATAAATAAGGAAACTGATAATTTAAATAATTCACATAGTGCAACTCATCTGTCTTTTTCTTCAACAATGAGCATTTAGAAAACCTGACCTGGGCTATAATTAATCGTTCATTTCTCTATGTTCCTATATAATTAGTCACTTTTAAACTACTTCTCATAATGTTAATTTAAAGTGTTCTACTTTTCTCTAGACAAAGGGATTCTTGTTTTAGTTTTCCCTGTATCCTCCCAGCATTCTACATTGGATATTGTTATTCTGGATATCTGTTGCTATGTAATATTCCATTCCAAAACTTGGTTAAAATATAGTATATCTTTTATCTTGTCTGAATTGACGGCTCAGTGGCTGATTGTCTCTGACGGTCATTCATGTGGTTGCAGTCTGACGGCTTGTGGCTGGATTCATCAAACACATGATGTCACTTCGGCTGATTAGCCATCTTTCTCGCACAGCCTCTGTGTGTGGTTAGCCTGGGCTTTTTCATACTGTGGTAGATTCGGGGACATTCAACCTCTCACAAGGTAAGTGACTTTCCCCCAGAAAAAGGAATTTCAAAAAATAAGTAGTAAAACCTCCCAGTTTTGTAAGGCCTGGCTCAAAAAAGGAAGAGCATTCATTCTGCCTGGCCAATTCTAATTAGTTGGAGCTTTTGCAGGGCCCATCTAGATGCAAAAGGAAGAGAACTAGACCCCTCCACCTCCCCATCTCAATTTGAGAAATGTCAAAGAATGTGTGACCATCTTTAATCTACCACACTAGCATTTCTCTGTAGGTACTGGATAGATGGATCAGTGGATGTATAAATGAAAAATATCTATGTGAAAGAAAGCAGATAGATAAGAAGTGAGGGGTAAAGGTTAAAAATATTTGTGAAGAATACTACTGTTTAAAGTTTACAAGTACCTAGGAATATATGTCATGTTCTTGATACTGCAATGGAAGTTATATTGGTAAAATATATAATACATGTATCTGTTTATTATGTGTGTGTATTAGTCAGTCATGTCCAACTCGTTTCAACCCCATGGACTATATAGCCCACCAGGTTCCTCTATCCATGGAATTCTACAGACAAAAATACTAGAGTGCGTACCCATTCTCTTCTCTAGGGGGATCTTCCCAACCAAAGGATTGAACACCCAGTCTCCTGCACTGCAGGCAGATTCTTTACTGTTTGAGCTGCCAGGAAAGCCCGATAAAGACAGACTATTGTTGAATTGCTAAGTTGTGTCCAACTCTTTTGTGACTCCATGGACTATAGCCCACTAATATATAATACATGTATCTGTTTATTATGTGTGTGTATTAGTCAGTCATGTCCAACTCGTTTCAACCCCATGGACTATATAGCCCACCAGGTTCCTCTATCCATGGAATTCTACAGACAAAAATACTAGAGTGCGTACCCATTCTCTTCTCTAGGGGGATCTTCCCAACCAAAGGATTGAACACCCAGTCTCCTGCACTGCAGGCAGATTCTTTACTGTTTGAGCTGCCAGGAAAGCCCGATAAAGACAGACTATTGTTGAATTGCTAAGTTGTGTCCAACTCTTTTGTGACTCCATGGACTATAGCCCACTAGGCTCCTCTGTCAATGGGATTTCCCAGGCAAGAATATTGGAGTGGGTTGCCATTTCCTCCCCCAGGGGATCTTCTGGACCCAGGGTTCAAACATGTGTCTCCTGCATTTCAGACAGATTCTTTACCATTGAGCCACTGGGGAAGGCACATATATATGTTAACTAGATGCTTCCTAATTGTTCAATATGAGCTTCCCAGGTGGCTCAGTGGTAAAGAATATGCCTGCCAATGCAGGAGATACAAGAGACGTGGGTTCAGTCTCTGGATTGAGAAGATTCCCTGGAGGAGGAATGGCAACTCAGTCCAGTATTCTTGCCTGTAAAATTGCATTGACAGAGGAGCCTGGCAAGTTACAGTCCATGTGGTCTCAGAGTTGGACATGATTGAGTGTGCGTGCATGTGCAATGCACACACACATACACACACACACACACACAATTGCTCAATAGTAAAGAACCAATTTGCAGTGCAGGAGACATGTTTTCTCTCCCCAAGTCGGCAAGATCCCCTGGAGATGGAAATGACAACCCACTCCAGCTGCCTTGAAAAAGTCCCATGGACAGAGGAGCCTGGTGGGTTACAGTCCCTGGGGTTGCAAAGAGTTGGACACAACTGAATGACTAAGCACATATATACACACATGCTAATTAGATATGCCACAGGTTTTTTTCTTTTCATGCTATTACAGCAGAATAGAGGTGTTTGAAACTTTTATTAGATATAATGGCTCTTGGCATTGCCTTTTGATCAGGTTGGCTTATTCTCTCCTGTTTTCATTTAAGTGTTTCTTCTCCACTTAACAAAGCTGACATTTGAAAATTCAGAGACTTGAAGTACTCTGCCTTTTCCCCCATGCCTTTCCTATTCTTTTGTGTAAGAAATCTCAAATAATGTAGTGGTTTTATCATTTTTTTTCTAAATGCTGAAATTGATTGTAGACCTCAGCTTCCATTTTATTTTGCAGTCTTCTACACAATCTAGATGGTATATTCAAAAGCAGAAACATTACTTTGCTAACAAAGGTCTGTCTAGTCAAGGCTATGGTTTTTCCAGTGGTCATGTATGGATGGTTGGACTGTGAAGAAAGCTGAGTGCCAAAGAATTGATGCTTTTGAACTGTGGTGTTGGAGAAGACCCTTGAGAGTTCCTTGGACTGCAAGGAGATCCAACCAGTTTATTCTGAAGGAGATCAGTCCTGGGTGTTCTTTGGAAGGAATGATGCTAAAATTGAAACACCAGTACTTTGGCCACCTCATGCGAAATGCTATTACAGCAGAATAGAGGTGTTTGAAACTTTTATTAGATATAATGGCTCTTGGCATTGCCTTTTGATCAGGTTGGCTTATTCTCTCCTGTTTTCATTTAAGTGTTTCTTCTCCACTTAACAAAGCTGACATTTGAAAATTCAGAGACTTGAAGTACTCTGCCTTTTCCCCCATGCCTTTCCTATTCTTTTGTGTAAGAAATCTCAAATAATGTAGTGGTTTTATCATTTTTTTTCTAAATGCTGAAATTGATTGTAGACCTCAGCTTCCATTTTATTTTGCAGTCTTCTACACAATCTAGATGGTATATTCAAAAGCAGAAACATTACTTTGCTAACAAAGGTCTGTCTAGTCAAGGCTATGGTTTTTCCAGTGGTCATGTATGGATGGTTGGACTGTGAAGAAAGCTGAGTGCCAAAGAATTGATGCTTTTGAACTGTGGTGTTGGAGAAGACCCTTGAGAGTTCCTTGGACTGCAAGGAGATCCAACCAGTTTATTCTGAAGGAGATCAGTCCTGGGTGTTCTTTGGAAGGAATGATGCTAAAATTGAAACACCAGTACTTTGGCCACCTCATGCGAAGAGTTGACTCATTGGAAAAGACTGATGCTGGGAGGGACTGAGGGCAGGAGGAGAAGGGGATGACAGAGGATGAGATGGCTGGATGGCATCACGGACTCGATGGACGCGAGTCTGACTGAACTCCGAGTTAGTGATGGACAGGGAGGCCTGGTGTGCTGCAATTCATGGGGTCGCAAAGAGTCAGACACAACTGAATGACTGAACTAATTGACTGAAGCAGTAGGCAGGAGAATTCAGTCATTTCATACCCATCATAACCAGAACAAAATTCCTTAACTCCTGATGTCTTCATTGATACTTCTGTCTCAAACCTTCTTCTGTCCCCATCACTTAGAAATTGCTTTTCATACTCACACAAATTATTTCAACTTCCTCACTTCTTCCTAGAAGAGTAGAGAAAAATATGGGATATGAACAGGGACATAATGAGAGAGTAAAAACCACCAGGACTTTAAAAGTTAAAATCAGCAAAATATGCAAAATGCCTTGAGGCAGTGTAATATCACTGTCTCACAGAAGGCAGAAAATTACTAGGAGAAATTTAAATGATGTGCTGGAGAATGTCAACTGCATTCGGAATGGAGCTTTGGATTTTTATAGGAATTGAATACACATTTCAGTCATTAAAATGAAACACACTGAAACTGTTTCAGATTGAACTTTACATAGGCCGAGGAGGAAATTACAATTAAATATATCATGCCACGTTTTTAACTTATGAAATGAAACGTGGAGTATTCTGAAAAAGGAAATGAAATGAAAGTTTGCCTCTAGGACCCCTTCAGTTCTTCAAGTGTCAAAGTTGGGGACACTCCATAGGGTATTTTACCTCCATACCCACCCTATTAAAATTCTGTGGGAAATGATGTCAATGTGACCTTCAGGGGTCTCTAGAGAGTGACTCATAACCAGAAGCAAACAGATAATATATCCTTTCATCACTGATTTTTTTTTGAGAGTTTCTTCTTAATAGCCACAGAACAAAAATCACAGTCTCCCTCTCCCACTTCACGGTACCTTCATTGCTGGGATGTGGCTTTACTTGGTTACCACATTCTGCTTTTTATTTCTGATCTCATTATATTTCTATTTTGTTAATGCTGCTTCTCCTTAGATGCGAATATCTGAGTTTCTAACTGAAATGCACTTCCTTGCTGCTGTTGAATTGATAATATGGATATGGCATCCTTGACCTTAGTAACTAGTTGAACTGCTCAGTTAACCAAAGTGGTCCAGACTCTTTGTGAGGAGTCTCCTGAGACTTCCATTCATGAACTGGACCTCTGTGTCCTCTGCTTAGAAATATGCAAAATCTCAAAGGAACTACTAGATATATCACCCCATTTGCCTGCAGATGGCAGGGGCTTCCAACCAGCCAGACAAGAATAATCCTCTGAGAATCACAGGTGACACCAGGGATCTTGACTGAAGTGGCACAACATTTTATACACAACTCTCCTTCTAACACACAATATCTTAAAAATCACTTCCTGAATACGCTTGTCA
Organism: Madoqua kirkii; assembly: GCA_006408675.1. Classification (NCBI taxonomy): domain Eukaryota; kingdom Metazoa; phylum Chordata; class Mammalia; order Artiodactyla; family Bovidae; genus Madoqua; species Madoqua kirkii. The sequence continues at coordinate 5,549 of SJYC01078811.1, forward strand.
ACTTTGTTATTCCTACTGGTCCCTACCAAACTTTGCTACCTTGGGTTGTTTTTAGAGTCTACTCAGCGGCATCCCGCTCCAGCACTCTTGCCTGGAAAATCCCATGGATGGAGGAGCCTGGTGGGCTGCAGGCCATGGGGTTGCTAAAAGTCGGACACGACTGAGCGACTTCACTTTTCACGTTCATACATTGGAAAAGGAAATGGCAACCCACTCCAGTATTCTTGCCTGGAGAATCCCAGGGACGGGGGAGCCTGGTGGGCTGCCATCTATGGGGTCGCACAGTGTCGGACATGACTGAAGCGACTTAGCAGCAGCAGCAGCAGCAGCAGCAGCAGCAGCAGCATATTGTTGTTGTTACTTTTAAACATCCTTTTGTTTCCCATATTACAACACACCAACAACAATTACAGATCTTTCTTCAATTGGGGAAGATAGATCACTATTTCAATTAAAAATGTGTACTCACACAAATATGACATTAAAATCTGGGCTTTTTAAAAATAATAGCTATGCTTCAGAAAGAACTTAATTCTCCAATTCTCAGTCTTCCAGTTCTCAGTTCTGTCATTCTTACCTCACACCTCAAAGATCCAGTAGACATCACCCTTATGGCAGAAAGTGAAGAGGAACTAAAAAGCCTCTTGATGAAAGTGGAAAAGGCGAGTGAAAAAGTTGGCTTAAAGCTCAACACATATATTATTATTTATATATAAATATGAGAGTTGGACTATAAAGAAAGCTGAGCGCCAAAGAATTGATGCTTTTAAACTGTGGTGTTGGAGAAAACTCTTGAGAGAGTCCCTTGGACTGCAAGGAGATCAAACCAGTCAATCCTAAAGGAGGTCAGTCCTGAGTATTCATTGGAAGGGCTGATGCTGAAGGGCCAATACTTTGGTCATGTGATGCAAAGAACTGACTCATTGGAAAAGACCTTGATGCAGGGAAAGATCGAAGGCGGGAGGAGAAGGGGACAACAGAGGATGAGATGGTTGGATGGCATCACCGACTAGATGGACAAGAGTTTGAGCAAGTTCCAGGAGTTGGAGATGGACAGGAAAGCCTGGCAGGCTGCAGTCCATGGGGTCACAAAGACTCGGACACGACTGAGTGACTGAACCGACTGAACAGTCTCTAGGTACCTGCTCCTGTGGTAAATTAAGGAGACCAAAATTTAATATCCAGTTTCAAGTGGATGTCATTGGCACGGTTAACAGCACAGAGAAAACAGCTAAAATGGAAAGAAACATTCATAAACAGATACAGGAACAGGGCAGCTGAATGTGTGGATATTTTATTTGCCAAATGTCACAGGAGTGTATTTCCTTCTGTGTATATGTGTCCCTCCTTTTTTGACCAAGTGACTCTTTTCTAAGCTCCAAAAGACCAGCACTGGCAATCTCAATTGCCTTAAGACTTGAAAGTAGATAGTAGGAAACACAATATGGTCCAAGTTTTCCAATGGTTGTCTAGTTACTCAATAAATATTTGATTGACTGAGTAATCCCATGGCCTAGACAAATAGTGTGGCCTTGGAAAGGAACAACAATAAGCCAGATGACAAAAAAGAAAAGTTTCCACTCCAAATCCAGTTGACTGCAGGCACACAAACTCAGTTACAAGGCTAGAAGTGCTTTTCCCAGGTTAAAGCCGGATCTGATAGCTGGGCGCTATTTATAAACTTTGGGAAGATATTTTTTTTTCTAAGATAAAATGCTTAAACATGCTTTTGTTCAGCTTGTTGTCCAAGCTCTTTGATCCACTAATTTCTCTGTTCTTTTGATTTTTCTCAAACCTTCAAAAGAGAAAGTCCACGCTTCATCTGGTGAGCAGCCAATCGTTTGCTCCTGATGGAGGGACCCCCTGGGCGACGAAGCCTGCGGTTTTCCTTAGCCCGAGGCCTAGTGTTCAGGAGAACAAAGGCATGGCCAAAGCGTGTGCTCTGGCAGAAGACAGAGGCTTCCTAGTCACGGCAGAGCCTTAGGTTTTGACGAAGAGAGGATGTTTCCAGGAAGCGTCATGTTTCAGTCCTTCCCGGCTCTCCATGGTGAGACCTTCTGCGGAGTCAGGGCTCCAGCAGGCAGGGACTCGTCAGGGCAAGGCAGGGGCCTCTCCCTGCTGAGCTGAAGTGGCTTTAGCTGTGTCCGTCTCTTCTCAATTAATATTGAGAAAAGAAGTGCAGGAATTCCCTGGCAGTCCAGCGGTTAGGACTCCACGCTCTCACTGTCAAATGCCCTGGGAACGACCTCTGGTAGGAGGACTAAACTCCCACAAGCTGCGCTGGGTGCAGCCCCCCAAAATGAAAAACAAGTGGGTGGGTTGGTCGGGGGTCCGGAGGTCCTGCGGGCTCCAGTGAGTGGGTAATCAGCAAGCGTTTATCTAGGAAGGCAGGGGTCAAGCCAGAAGAGTCAATGAGAGGCAAGTACGGGGTGTGCGAATAGCCCAGGAGCACAGGTGGGGTCTCCTGGGGACAGTCGGACAGGCAGAAGCTCAAGCAGACCCCACAAGCCTTGCTCCAGGCAAGCCAAGCTGAGTGGGGGCCACGGGGAGCAGTTCACAGATGGAGACCCTTGCCAACGTTTCTTCCATGAGGCCAAGTTCAGCAGTGCGGGACTTAGCCGGGAGGGACTTCCCAGCGACTGACAGGGGCTCCCTGGGCTCCCTGGGCAGCCCAGTTGGGGGTCGGGGGCAGTATTTCTCTTATCTGAATGGGGCACGGATATTTTGGGGCCCTGGTGTGAGAATGAAACTGAGGAAACAGCATTGTGCCATTTGGTCCAAGGTTCCTAAGTGACTTGGGAAACAGCAGTCTAGGGAGGCCCTGAGGAGAGACGAGCCGCAGCTCCTAGGAGCCATGTTTCTCAACAGGTGGTCCCTGTGTTCCTGGAGGCACCTGGAATGACTTTAGGTGACATGGTGACTCCTGGAGGAGTCTGGGCAGCTGGGGGAAGGCTGGAGGGAGGGAGGACGGGGCGGCCAATGGAGCAAGGCGCCGTGACGGCTTTTCTGGTGCCCTGGTTTAGAGGAGGCTCCCCTCTGATCCCCGGAACCCACCCACCACGTCTATCCCTCTGGCCAAGACTTGGGGTCAGCCTAGGGCCACGCCAAGGCTTTCTAGAACAGAGCAAGGCGACATGGGCAGGGAAGGGGGGGCCCACAGTCAGCGTGTCAGGAGCGCCCAGCCTGCCTTCTCTGTCACTCACTCCGCTGCCCGGATTCCTGCAGGGACCCTGGACCCAGGTTCTCTGGGAAGACTAAGGAGGGAAGGTGGCCATCGGTTTCTCTTCCGCCGCCGCCGAGGTGATGAGCTCTGTGGCCAAAGGGTGACCGTGAGCCACAGAGAGGCGGAATGTTCTAGGATAAAAAGCAGGGGAAGACTGAAAGTGTCAGTGCTGTAAAAGACAAAGAAACATTCTAGGTTAGACAAGTAAATTCTAGGTCACAACAAGGGAAATCAGTGCCTGGCCTCAGGCCGGACCCTATACTTGACATATGCGTGAGGGTTACAGGGGTGTGGGTGGGAAGACAGGAATGCTAGATGGGAAATTATTAGGTCAACAGACAGAACTGCAATAGCGACAGCAGATGAGATAAAAGTGTTGCTTCTGGGAAGTTCATGAAATTAATCACTGAGCTGTGGCCTCATGAGAGACTCTTCCTGCCCTTAGGAAAGACAGAGAAAGCCCAGATAACACAGGCCGTGAGGGAAAGTGTTAACCGCGGGTGAGTCAGGGCAGAGTGGACTGTATTCGTTGTTACCAGTAAGAAGATGATGATTTATCACTCAAACCAGAGCACTTTCAAGAGTGAAAGGGAACCCAATTCATCATCACTAAGCCAGGTCAGCAGGTAAGAACCCGGACAATCCTGGACAAACCAGAACCCACATCATTGGTGACCTTGACTAGGAGAGTTCTGGTGACCTGTTGGGTGCAAAGGCCTGACTGGTGGGGCCCCCAGGGAAATGGAATGAGAGAAAATGAAAACGGGGCACACGTCAAGAGGGGATTTTATTTTATTTTATTTTTTAAAAGAGTAGTCAGTAGGAGTGGAAAGTGGGGCCACAGTCACCACATCTTAGAGAAAGAAAACAAAACATCTTTTAAAATCTTCCCATCTCTATATATCAACATGGACAAATAACAAAAACATACTATTACTCAAAAACACAAAGGAATTTGGTATATAGTAAAGTGAAATTGAAGTCGCTCAGTCACGTCCAACTCTTTGCGACCCCGTGGACTGTAGCCTTCCAGGCTTCTCTGTCCATGGGATTCTCTAGGCAAGAATACTGGAGTGGGTTACCATTTTCTTCCCGACCCAGGGGTTGAACCCAGGTCTCCGGCATCGGAGGCAGACGCTTCAACATCTTGAGTAAAAGTGGTATTTTAAATAACTGGAGGAAAAGTACATTACTGAATGAATGACACTGGGACAATTAAGCACCTGGAAAGAATGAAGGTGAGAACACTTCATTCACAGATGGTGAGTCATTACCACCACTTGGTGACAGGGTACACTAGGTTCCTGCTTATATCTATGCCTGTTGTTATGCTCCTCCTAGGATCTCGGGTTAATCAAGAACTTTTAGCTCAAAGACTGCCATCACTGGCCCACTAGATGTCACCCTCACCTAAATGAATAATGCTCTGAATACTAGCTTCACCCACAGAATTGGCACTGACGAGACCCCAGGTGTCCTTTCCAAGAGCAAATCAGAAATCAGTACTATATGCACATGTATTGATATATCCAGGGGGAGGAGACAGGGAGAGGCAGGCTTTCAGAAATCTGGCAGGAAGAGGGCTCCAAACAATGAAAGAAGGCTAAATGGATTGTGGCTAAATGTACCTGCATGAAGTGAGGGAGCAAGACAGGCAAAGATCCAGGGGAAGATGGTATGAGGAGGTGGTATCCACAAGTGCAACACCACTTGGTATCAGCAAATGGTATCTTGCTGACAGGCAAATCAAGACAGGCACAGATCCAGGGGAAGATGGTACGAGGGGGTGGGATCAGCAAGTGGTATCTCCGGCCAGAGGCGGACAGAGTGCCAGGGCCAGTGGTGAGGACTTGGGGCGTGGAGGGTTTGGTAAGTATATCAATTCCATTCTAGATTAGAATCCACAGTAATCCTAATCTATGCCCCAACTAGTAATGCTGAAGTGGCTGAAGTTGAATGGTTCTATGAAGACCTACAAGACCTTCTACAACTAACACCCAAAAAAGATGTTCTTTCATTATAGGGGACTGGAATGCAAAAGTAGGAAGTCAAGAAACACCTGGAGTAACAGGGAAATTTGGCCTTGGAGTACAGAATGAAGCAGGGAAAAGGCCAATAAGAGTTCTGTCAAGAAAATGCACTGGTCATAGCAAACACCCTCTTCCAACAACACAAGAGAAGACGCTACACATGGACATCACCAGATGGTCAACACTGAAATCAGATTGATTATATTCTTTGCAGCCAAAGATGGAGAAGCTCTATACAGTCAGCAAAAACAAGACTGGGAGATGACTGTGGCTCAGATCATGAACTTCTTATTATCAAATTCAGACTTAAATTGAAGAGAGTAGGGGAAACCACTAGACCATTCAGGTATGACCTAAATCAAATCCCTTATGATTATACAGTGAAAGTAACAAACAGATTGAAGAGATTACATCTGATAGACAGAGTGCATAAAGAATCATGGATGGAAGTTTGTGACACTGTACAGGAGGCAGTGATCAAGACCATCCCCAAGAAAAAGAAATACAAAAAGGTTGTCTGAGGAGGCCTTACAAAGCTGAGAAAAGAAGAGAAGCTAAAGGCAAAGGAGAAAAGAAAGATATAGCCATGTGAATGCAGAATTCCAAAGAATAGCAAAGAGAGATAAAGAAAGTCTTCCTCAGTGGTCAATGCAAAGAAATAGAGGAAAATAATAGAATGGGAAAGACTAGAGATCTCTTCAAGAAAATTAGAGATACCAAGGAAACATTTCATGCAATGATGGGCACAATTAAGAACAGAAATGGTATGTATCTAACAGAAGCGGAAGATATTAAGAGGTGGCGACAATAAACAGAAGAACCATACAAAAAAGATCTTCACGACGCAGATAATCACGATGGTGTGATCACTTACCTAGAGCCAGACATCCTGGAATGCAAATTCAAGTGGGCCTTAGGAAACATCACTATGAACAAAGCTAATGGAGGTGGTGGAATTCCAGTTGAGTTATTTCAGATCCTACAAAATGATGCTGTGAAAGTGCTTCACTCAATATGCCAGCAAATGTGGAAAACTCAGCAGTGGCCACAGGACTGGAAAAGGTCAGTTTTCATTCTAATCCCAAGGAAAGGCAATGCCAAAGAATGCTCAAACTACCACACAATTGCACTCATCTCACACGCTAGTAAAGTAATGCTCAAAATTTTCCAAGTCAGGCTTCAACAGGATGTGAAGCATGAACTTCTAGATGTTCAAGCTGATTTAGAAAATGAGAGGAACCAGAGATAAAATTGCCAACATCTATTGGATCATGGAAAAAGCAGGAAAGTTCCAGAAAAAAACATCTATTTCTGCTTTATTGACTGTGCCAAAGCCTTTGACTGTGTGGGTCAAAACTAACCGGAAAATTCTTCAAGAGGTGGGAATACCAGATCACTTGACCTGCCTCCTGCGATATCTGTATGAAGGTCAAGAAGCAATAGTTAGAAGTGGACATGGAACAATAGACTGGTTCCAAATTGGGAAAGGAGTACATCAAGGCTATATATTGTCACCCTGCTTATTTAACTTCTATGCAGAGTACATCATGCAAAATGCTTGGCTAGATGAAGCACAAGCTGGAATCAAGACTGCAGCGAAAAATGACAATAACTTCAGATATGCAGATGACACCACCCTTATGGCACAAAGCAAAGAAGAACTAAAGAGCTTCTTGATGAAAGTGAGAGGAGAGTGAAAAAGTTGGCTTAAAGCTCAACATTCACAAAACTAAGGTCATGGCATCCAGTCCTATCACTTCATGGCAAATAGATGGGGAAACTGGAAATAGTATCAGACTTTATTTTTTTTAGGCTCCAAAATCACTGCAGATGGTGACTGCAGCCATGAGATTAAAAGATGCTTGCTCCTTGGAAGAAAAGCTATGACCAACACAGACAACATATTAAATAGTAGAGACATTACTTTGCCAACAAGGTCTATCTAGTCAAAGTCATGGTTTTTCCAGTGGTCACATATAGACATGAGAGCTGGACTATAAAGAAAGCTGATGGCTGAAGAATTGATGCTTTTGAGCTGTGGTGTTGGAGAAGAGTCTTGAGAGGCCCTTGGACTGCAAGGAGATCCAACCAGTCCATCCTAAAGGAAATCAGTCCTGAATATTCATTGGAAGGACTGATGCTAAAGCTGAAACTCCAATACTTTGGCCATTTGATGCAAAGAACTGACTTGTTTGAAAAGACCCTGATGCTGGGAAAGATTGGGGGTGGGAGGAGAAGGGGACGACAGAGGATGAGATGGCTGGATGGCATCATCGACTCAATGGACATGAGTTTGAGCAAGCTCTGGGAGTTGGTGATGGACAGGGAGGCCTGTTGTGCTGCAGTCCATGAACATGAGCTGGACATGTCAGACATGGCTGAGTGACTGAGCCGAACTGAAATGAGACTGGTGAAGGCATTGGAAGAGTCTGTGATTTCTGACTTTTCATGGAAGAGTCCTCAGAATCTGCCTGAAGGTAATTCTCAGGAAGCACCCAACACAGCCAACTGGAGGAAATGTCTATAAAATAAGTGACCTACATTCTTAAAAATGTCAATGTCCTGAACGACAGAGGAGGTTGGGAAAACATTCCAGAATAAGAGACTCAGTGACAGCAAAACCCATGCTGTGACCTGGTCTGCACGCTCTGAGACATTACTGGGGTGATGGACAATGCTAGAAGATGGATTGGAAACTGGACAACATCGTGGCGTTAGTAGTCAATTTCCTGAAGCTGGCTACTCTGTTGTGGCTATGGTTGGGAATATCTTACTTTTAGAGTAAACACAATGAAGTATCAAAAAGTAAAAGAATAAGGCTTAGGGGTTATAAATACTGTTAGAGGGTGGAAGAGAGCCCCTCAGAAGTGAGTCTGTATGTAAATATGCAATAATTTGACCCCTGGGTCACCCCCCACCCAGAGGGAGTTAGGGGGTCTCAGCCAGGAGGCTGAAGTTCTAAACCCATGATCCTGAAAACCATCATATTAATGACACAGCATTGTTATATTTCTGTTAATTTTTTCACCTCCTGCCCAAAGCCATATCTGTGGTTTCTATCTCAAGAGAACCTTCAAAAAGCCATCACTCCACTCTTGGGAGGACTTAGCTATCTGCTTTTCATCTGAGTAGATGACAGCCACCCTTTGATGAGGTGATAAAAGCTTTGCTCAAGGAGATAAAAGTCTCAGATTTCTCTGACACTGACATCCCAAAGAGCACTGGCTTTCGCCCAAGAAAATCATCCCTAACGTGTAATCTCTGGGCTTTCAAAAGCTAACCCAAAAATCTGACAACAAATTAAGCTCTGAGTAAAGAGCGAGTATAAATTGCATTTGCTTAGAGTCACATTTCGTCTGCTGGCTGAAGGTGAATGTTGGAAAATGGGCAATATTCCAAAGGAGAAGGATGGTTTGGGCTGAAATAGCCATTCTTCAGCACCAAGCATCTTTATGAGCATCCATTACCATCAAGATAGCCGGTTAAGTACTGTGTACAAAATAAAGGACAACTTAAACCTCTGACTGTGTGGATAATGACAAACTGTGGACAATTCTGAAAGAGATGGGAATACCAGACCACCTGACCTGCCTCTTGAGAAACCCATATGCAGGTCAGGAAGCAACAATTATAACTGGACATGGAGCAACAGACTGGTTCAAATAGGAAAAGGAGTACGTCAAGGCTGTATATTGTCACCCTGCTTATTTAACTTCTATGCAGAGTACATCATGAGAAACGCTGGGATAGAAGAGGCACAAGCTGGAATCAAGATTGCTGGGAGAAATATCAATAACCTCAGATATGCAGATGACACCACCTTATGGCAGAAAGTGAAGAGGAACTAAAGAGCCTCTTGATGAGAGTGAAAGAGGAGAGTGAGAAATTTGGCTTAAAGCTCAACATTCAGAAAACTAAGATCATGGCATCCGGCCCCATCACTTCATGGGAAATAGATGGGGAAACGGTGGAAACAGTGGCTGACTTTATTTTTGGGCACTCCAAATTGCAGATGGTGATTGCAGCCATTAAATTAAAAGATGCTTACTCCTTGGAAGGAAAGTTATGACCAACCTAGACAGCATATTAAAAAGCAGAGACATTACTTTGCCAACAAAGGTCCACACAAGCTGGAATCAAGATTGCTGGGAGAAATATCAATAACCTCAGATATGCAGATGACACACCCTTATGGCAGAAAGTGAAGAGGAACTAAAGAGCCTCTTGATGAGAGTGAAAGAGGAGAGTGAGAAATTTGGCTTAAAGCTCAACATTCAGAAAACTAAGATCATGGCATCCGGCCCCATCACTTCATGGGAAATAGATGGGGAAACGGTGGAAACAGTGGCTGACTTTATTTTTGGGCACTCCAAATTGCAGATGGTGATTGCAGCCATTAAATTAAAAGATGCTTACTCCTTGGAAGGAAAGTTATGACCAACCTAGACAGCATATTAAAAAGCAGAGACATTACTTTGCCAACAAAGGTCCCTCTAGTCAAGGCTATGGTTTTTCCAGTGGTCATGTATGGATGTGAGAGTTGATGCAGAAGAATTGATGCTTTTGAACTGTGGTGTTGGAGAAGACTCTTGAGAGTCCCTTGGACTGCAAGGAGATCCAACCAGTCCATCCTAAAGGAAACCAGTCCTGGGTGTTCATTGGAAGGACTGACGTTGATGCCGAAACTCCAATATTTTGGCCATCTGATGCGAAGAGCTGACTCATTTGAAAAGACCCTGATTTGGGGAAAGACTGAAGGCAGGAGGAGAAGGGGATAACAGAGGATGAGATGGTTGGATGGCATCATTGACTCAATGGACATGAATTTGGGTAAGCTCTGGGAGTTGGTGATGGGCAGGGAGGCCTGGCATGCTGTGGTTCATGGGGTCACAAAGAGTCGGACAAGACTGAGCAACTGAACTGAACTGAACAAGACATCTTCCTCTGCTTTTGTGTCTTCATACTAGAGGAGTTTGGTGAGGTTCAAAAAAAAAGACTGTGATATCATTTTATTTTGTTTTTAGGAGGTGACTGACAGTGCCACAGGGAATCGGCAGCTTTGCAGACCGGGCGTGGGCAGGCTGACTATTGGTTTTCCCAGTGAAACAGCAAATAAGCACAAACCCTTGCACTGAGAAACTGGCAGGAGAACAGAGCGAATCCAGTGAAAGGTTATGACAGTGCTCAAGGCAGAATCAAACAGGGTCTCGTTAAGAGAGGCCTAGAGCGACTTCCCTTTCACTTTTCACTTTCATGCATTGGAGAAGGAAATGGCGGCAGCTCACTCCAGTGTTCTTGCCTGGAGAATCAGGGACGGGGGAGCCTGGTGGGCTGCCGTCTATGGGGCTGCACAGAGTTGGACACGACTGAAGCGATGCAGCAGCAGCAGCAGCAGAGAAGTTGAGGTTACCCGCAGAGGACGATACTTCATTACCATCTTCACGTGTGTAAAAGGGATGCTTAATGGGATGGGTTTTCCCTACTTGTTTTCCAACTTCACTGAGCTATAAACAGAGGAAAATGAGTTAAAATTTTAAAGGAAGACTTTGGGGATAAACATTTGGATTTGCTGATGTTGGAAAATCAAATCCAGAAGCAGGCTACCGTGGTTTCCTAGAGGACTTCCCAAGAATACACAGCTCTCCACTTTGAAAGACTTAGGTATCAGCTGGCTTCTCACCCAAGTGGAGGCCAGCCACCCTGTGATGAGCTGGTTTTTAAAAAAGGCCATGGAAGCTATTACCCTTGCTCAAAGAGCTTTCCCACTGGTCTGCTGGCAGTGCCTGAGAGTCTCGCCTCAGCCGGGTTTTTTGTCTTTTTCCTTTGGGTTAAGGCATTTAAGGTCACAATTAAAATGCAGATGTGCTCTGCAAGGGTTTGATGTCTCCCTAGGATCAGCCATTAACACCTCTTCTCACAGAGTTATCAAGGAAGTGAGTCACCTATCAGGATGTTGGGGAAAACACTGAGACTTAGGAAAATAAGGCAAGAACAAGGAAGTTTGGATGGTGGAAAAGGCACCGAGGAAACTTAGGGCTTTCCTAGGGAGGACAAATCCAAGTGGATCGGCACTGTCTGCCACCATGAGGGTTCACAGGAGACGCCGCTCGTTGGGGGCTGGCCTCTCCAGTCTACGTCACTCTCTTCTCACCTTCCCTCCATAGTCTCTCCTTTCCTTTCTCTCGAAGTTACTTCTGCAAATATCTCAGGCACTAGGCGCTGGGTGCGCCCTCCCAGGCTCGGAGCATACCTTCAGTGTATTTTGTTGTTGTTTAGTTGCTCGGTCGTGTCTCACTCTTTGGGACCCCATGGACTGCAGTCTGCCAGGCTCCTCTGTCCATGGGATTCTCCAGGCAAAGATACTGGTGTGAGTTACCATTTCCTTCTCCAGGGGATCTTCCCGACCCAGGGATCAAACCCTTGTCTCCTGCATTGGCAGGCAGATTTTTTACCACTGAGCCACCGGGGAAGCTCTGAACACATTTCAGTGCCGTTTAATTTCCCAAAGCAGCATGCTGTTCTTCCTGTACTGCACAGATTTAACGCCATCTTGTTCACTAGGACTCTCCGTATGGAGCCCAGAGCGCACGGCAGGAAAAGCGTTCACCCCTAAGACGCGCACACCAGCAGCTGCGCTGACCTGTGGCACCCCAGGGCCTGGGCCTGGAGGCACAGCACGTGGGACTCTTGCCACATGGGCACCTGCGTCCAGGCAATGGTCAGCTGCTCCGTTTCATTCACCCTGTCAGAGTCCACTGTCTTTTTTTTTTTTAATCTAGAGAGTCTGTTGTTTGTTCTGTCGATTTGATTATGGGATTTAAGGATCTTCATGTTTCCTAAATACTTGGTGTGCCTTTAATGTGCTCGGTCAGAGACTGGCTGTTACAGCCCTCTCTGTAGCCTGTTAAAAAAAAAAGGACAGTGGCCCTGCCCCCGCCTTCCCTGCTGGTGAGAATGTAAAGAATGTCAATTGGTGCAGCTACTGTAGAACAGGATGGAGGTTCCTCAAAAAAATAAAAAGAGAGTTACTGTGTGATCCAGAAACCCCACTCCTGGGTAAATATCTGGAGAAAGTTTTAATTGAAAAAGATACACACACCCCCATATTCACGGCAACACTGTTTACAATAGGCAAGACATGGAAGCAACCTAAATGTTCATCGACAGGTGAACGGATAAAGAAGATATGGTACATACACAGTGGAATACTATTCAGCCATTCAAAAGAAGGAAATAATGCTATTTGCAGTAAAACAGATAGACCTTGAGATTATCATACTAAGGGGAAAAAGCCAGGTGGAGAAGACAAATACCATATGATATCACTTACATGTGGCATCTAACATATGACACAAATGAACTTATCTACAAATCAGAAACAGACTCATGGAGAACAGACTTGTGGCTGCCAACTGGAAAGGGGTGTGGGAACTGGGAGCTTGGGGTTAGCAGACACCAATTATTATATATGCGATGGATAAACAACAAGACTCTACTGTATAGCTCAGGGATATAGTCAGTATCCCGTAATAAACCATAATGGAAAAGAGTATTTAAAAAAAAATTCTCTAGGTGTGTTTAACTCAGAAAGTGCAACTTGCTTCAGTTCAGTTCAGTCACTCAGTCGTGTCCAACTCTTTGCGACCCCATGAATCGCAGCACGCCAGGCCTCCCTGTCCATCACCAACTCCCGGAGTTCACTCAGACTCACATCCATCGAGTCGGTGATGCCATCCAGCCATCTCATCCTCTGTCATTCCCTTCTCCTCCTGCCCTCAATCCCTCCCAGCATCAGAGTCTTTTCCAGTGAGTCAACTCTTCACATGAGGTGGTCAAAGTACTGGAGTTTCAGCTTTAGCATCAGTTCTTCCAAAGAACACCCAAGATTGATCTCCTTTAGAATGGACTGGTTGGATCTCCTTGCAGTCCAAGGGACTCTCAAGAGTCTTCTCCAACACCACAGTTCAAAAGCATCAATTCTTCGGTGTTCAGCTTTCTTCACACTTCAACTCTCACATCCATACGTGACCACTGGAAAAACCATAGTCTTAACTAGATGAACCTTTGTTGGCAAAGTAATGTCTCTGCTTTTAAATATGCTGTCTAGGTTGGTCATAGCTTTCCTTCCAAGGAGTAAGCGTCTTTTAATTTAATGGCTGCAATCACCATCTGCAATGATTTTGGAGCCCAGAAAAATAAAGTCAGCCACTGTTTCCCCATTTATTTCCCATGGAGTGATGGGACTGGATGCCATGATCTTAGTTTTCTGAATGCTGAGCTTTAAGCCAACTTTTTCCACACTCCTCTTTCACTTTCATCAAGAGGCTCTTTAGTTCCTCTTCACTTTCTGCCATAAGGGTGGTGTCATCTGCATATCTGAGGTGATTGATATTTCTCCTGGCAATAAGATACAAGATGATTAATATAATTAATATGATTGCATCTTACATACAAAAGTAAGTAGTTAAGATCGTAAATTCTAAGAGCTCTCATTACAAGGAATTTTTTCTTCTTTTGTATCTATTAATATATGAGGTGATGAATGCTTACTAGGCTTATTGTAATCGTCTCATGATGCATGTGAGTCGAATGATTATGCTGAACCTCTTAAACTTCTACACTGCTGTGTGTCAATTATACTTCAGTAGAACTGGAAGAGATGATATATAACTCAAAAGAAGTAAATATAAATACATTTTTTTAATTGAAGGGACTTATATGGCATCTGGTCCCATCACTTCATGGGAAATAGATGGGGAAACAGTGGAAACAGTGGCTGACTTTACTTTTTGCGGCTCCAAAATCACTGCAGACGGACATGAGAGTCGGACACAAAGAGTCGGACACGACTGAGCGACTGAACTGAACTGATATGGTAAAGAATCTGTTTGCAATAAGGGAGACTGGGGTTTGATTCCTGGGTTAGGAAGATTCCCTGGAGAAGGGAAAGGCTACCCACTCCAGTATCCTCACCTGGGAAATCCCATGGACAGAGGAGCCTGGGGGCTACAGTCCACAGATCGCAAAGGACACAACTGAGCGACCAACACTTTCACTTTCATATAAGAAACAAATTGATTTGGCCACAAACATTAGAGCACCATTCTAAACAGTGTTAAGTAATCAAAAATCTTCCTAAACTTCAAATTCCAGTGTCAACAGGCGTTGCTCATCATGCCTTTCACTTTCTGCTAGAGTGTCGTGCACACTGAATCTGCATATTCCTTGCTATTTTGCTTCACTACTCCAGTATTCAGTATCACTTATATGTGTATTAATCATATAAACCACACAAAATTTTGCATCATTTTAATGCATTGTATGCATTTATTTAGAATATAGTTTTTCCTGGAATGGGTCCTTCTCTTTGTGCTAAAGAAATAGTCTTGGATCTAGAAATTCAAAATGAATAGTAGGAAGATTGCATTAAGTATGAAGATTGTGCATAAGAACACATATATCAAGGCTGGGCTAAATTTTGTAATAAAATGTATTGATGCAATACCTTAAGTAACTACTATTTTATAAATGTCTTTAACATGTAGCCCTTTCTTCTTGGCAATATTAAATTCAGATGACGATTTCTTCACGCTTTAGTAATCAGCAATAACTCTTCATACTTTGATAAGTTCAGGAAGAATTTCTGGTTTAGAAAAATAAGCTTTGGAGCAATACCTGCACATGGCTAGATAGACAGACCCCGTAGGTGGAAGCAATTAGGAAACTGGAACAGAGAAAATGGGCAAAGTGCTGTTTTCTCTGCTGCCCTGAAATATCATAAAAATAAATTATAAAGTAGTTGGTATAGAGGCAATAAGAGATCACTGTGGGAATTCCCTGGTGACCCAGTGGTTAGGACTCCACGCTTTCACTGCCAAGGGTGCAGGTTCAATCCCTAGTCAGGGAACTAAGATCCCACAAGCCAGATGACAGCCAAAAAAAATGATAAAAAATCACTGTAACAATAGAAACTGTTGCATATGCATCTGCATACCCCCGAGGTGCTTGGCAGCCATGCTCTGGCTAATTCAGAGCGCTTGATCTTCTTCGTTAGAATATCAAGTCAAATAAAAGTAAAGAAACTCAAGGATTACAGAGAAATGATTTGAGGGCAGAAAACCCCCTTCAGGTTTTTAAAGCATCATGTAGTCATCTGCCTACACTAACCGCACCAGCGACCAGCCTAAGTCTAAGCCACTTACGGGACATCGTAGGGGCACCTGGCCTGGAGGGGGGCACTTCTGCTTGCAGGGAACCGCTTACTTGTAGGTTTCCCAGGTGGCACAGTGGTGAAGAACCCACGTGCCAATTCAGGAGATACAGGTTTGATCCCCTATCTCAGGGTCAGGAAGACTCCCCTGGAGGAGGAAATGGCAACTCACTCCAGTATGCTTGCCAGGGAAACCCTGTGGACAGAGGAGCGTGGTGGGCTACAGTCCACGGAGTCCCAGAGTCGGACACGACTGAGCACACAGGCACATGGATAACATGTGTCTGTAAAGCTGTATATAATCTTTACATACTTCCACATTTTCCGAGTTTTCTACTACGAGCATGTTACTTCTATCAGAAAGTGTCCTTCTTATAGAGAAATCGGAGGAAGAGGTGTGGGAAAGCAGTTTTTCTCTAAGGATCTGAAGCCACAGTGAGGACTGGACGCATCAGGTGTTTTCATCACTCAGAGGCTGATAAAGGACCGAATGGGCAGGCCCTGAAGCACAAGAGGTTTCAAGAGGAAGACGGCATACTGAAGGGGGAGATGGGCGCCTGGGCTGATGAAGGCCTTCCTCCCGTCTAATGGAGACAGCTTGTCCTCCCAGCTTCAGCCATCGCATCTTACCTGACCACAGCAAAGATGAAAGCCCACTGGCCCATCTTTTTATCTGCCCTTCAAAATGGACTGACACAGTTCTGTTTGAGAGGGCATGGCATGGTTCTTCTGGAAGTGTAAGCACTCTTGCCATTTTACAGACTCTAAGGTGAAGCGTGCTCCTGGGTAGGTAGATCAGACAATATGATGAGATCAGAAACTTGTGTTCCTGAGAACTTTGCTGTGGAATTGTGCCTTTCTTGCCATATCAGCTTAAAAAATAGTGTTTGGTCTGCAGATTGCATCACCGACTCAATGAACATGAGTTTGAGCAAACTGGTGTGCTGCAGTCCACGAGGTTGCAAAGAGTCGGACACAACAGAGGGGCTGAACAACAAGTCTGTAGAGTAATTCTATCTTAAATACTATTGATAAGGCGCTCCCAGGGAAGCCCTCCAGTTTTCAGCTGAGCTCACTCTTAAAGGGCTGGAAACCCTGAAAGGATCCCACCTCAAAGCACGGCTTCCTGTGTGGGTTTCACTCCTTCCTTGGATGGCTTCCTAAGGATCCCAGGCAGCTACACAGCAGGGCATGGGGCCTTGTGTGTGTGTGTGAAAGGACAGATCTGTTCTGGAGTATACTCTCGGTGCTTGAGCCTAACAAGAGACAACCTTGCCTTGGGCTGTTCCGGTAACTCCCTAAGACCAAGCTTGGAATCTCCGGAGCTCAACACTGCTCACATTTGTTCCCGTGAGAAAGAGAACTTGAGTGGAGGAGGGTCAGCCAGGTTCCCTTAAACCTTAAAAAGAAACAGCTGTTGCATTTCAGGTGCTGAATTCAGCAGAGAGAAGCCAACTCCTGACCAGGTCCAGCTCAACACTGGGGACTTTATGCTAGATTGAAAATTACCTGTAAGTTATTGCATATGTACACGCTAAGTTACTTCAGTCATG
Organism: Madoqua kirkii; assembly: GCA_006408675.1. Classification (NCBI taxonomy): domain Eukaryota; kingdom Metazoa; phylum Chordata; class Mammalia; order Artiodactyla; family Bovidae; genus Madoqua; species Madoqua kirkii. Next base: position 22,565 of record SJYC01078811.1, read on the forward strand.
TCTGACTCTGTTTGACCCATGGAGCCCTCCAGGTTTCTCTGTCCATGGGATGCTGCAGACAAGAATACTGGAGTCGGTTGCCATGCCCTCCTCCAGGGCATCTTCCCAGCCCAGAAATCAAACCCGCGTCTCTTGTGTCTCCTGCATTGGCGGGTGGGTACTCTTCCCACCTGGGAAGCCCCATAAGGTATTGAGAGACATGTAAAAATCACTACAGCCAACGTTATCTTACTAATTCCTTTCCTTTTGGATTTGATGGCAAATATTCATTGTTGACCTAGACTGAGTCCAAATGACTATTGTAAATTCCATCAAAAAGCCCTTAAAAAGGAACAAAAGGACACTGTGAGCACTGCTGGGGGGTCATAGCCGTTGGATGAACCCTGGCAGGGCCAAAGACCCACTGGGCTAAACAGCACTGGACACAGCCCTTGACCAATCATCCTGGCCGTACGCGCTTACTTTTACAGGGAAACAACTTTAACATATGCATGCCTCGCTTGTTTTAATTTCCATATAGATGAAAAGTTGCCAACTACGGACTGGAAAAAGCACTAGACTTAAAGGCAAGGCAGCTCTCTCTGGCCCGGTGAGCTTGAACGAGTCACAACTCCACCAGGTCTCACCTCTTCTACCTACAAAATGAGAATAACATTATCCACCCCCTCTGACCTGCCTGGTTTTTTTTCTAAGCTGCATAATACTTTAACCAGTTTATTTAGTGAACAGTTACATCGGACTTACTGTTGCTGTTGCTTAGTCACTACGTTCTGTTTGACTCTTGTGACCCCATGAACGTAGCCGGCCAGGCTCCTCTGTCCATGGGATCGTTAGGTAGGTAGAATAGGGAAACGGAGTCCAGAATGGCAGAGGCTAAAAATCAAAGACGGTCTGAGGACCAGAGTGAAGACTTCAGGTAGAACAAACAGCACTCCTGGCGAAGCCCAGTTTGCGTAGGGCGGGCCCAGGGGGAGGAAGCATGTAAAAGGAGGGGCCAGAGCGCCTTCTCTCCCTCCCTCTCCCTCCCTCTCTCTCCCTCTCTCTCCCTCTCTCTCTCTTTCCCTCCCTCTCCCTCTCTCTCTTTCCCCCATGCGCCCCTCCACTCTCTTCCCTTCGAGTCTTTGGGTTGGCATGCCCTCACGCTTTGAGGCTGGATTCTCCTGCTATCTTCTAAATAAAATAGAGCTGTAACACTGATTTGCCTAAGAGCTATAACAGGGTTTGTCCAAGACCTGAGAGCTGTGACGCGCCGAGGGCGTTAATGTCCGTTGCTCCAAATCTTTGTTGTGATGAGACAAAGAACCGAGGAACGTACACTCGCGTGACAGGATTCTCCAGCAAGAACACTGGAGTGGGTTGCCATTTCCTTCTCGAGGGAATCTTCCCGACCCAGGGATTGAACATGTGTCTCCTGATTGGCAGGCAGACTCCACACTGAGCCACCAGGGAAGCCCCACGTAGGACTTCCTACCTCTGTCTTCCCCAGCCTTCATTCTCAAACCCAAACTAGAACTTAAACCACTGACTCTCTTGTTCTGAGACCTTCAGACACCGACAGATGTTATGACATTGGCTGTCCTGTGTCTCCAGCCGATTGACCATAGATCTTGAGACTTCCTACCCAAAACAATTCTTTCAGTGAAATGTCTTTAATGAAAGGGGAGAATCAAGCATTCATCATGAATCTTCTATAAGAACTGGACCCTTGGGAAACTCAATACTAGATGTGAAGTTACTCTTCTTAGATGTATTACAGATAACCAATCAGCATAGATGATAAAATCACAATCACACTGATAAAATCAGAATCACTGCTTCCTGTGCCTGGCACTTCCCTGGGGCCCAGTGACGCTCCTGACCTCGGAATCTGGGAGATGGCCATGCCCTTGTCTCCTGTGCCTGGTGCCTTCCTGGGGCCCAGTGACGCTCCTGTCCTCGGAATCTGGGAGATAGCCACATCCTTATCTGCTGTTCCTTTTCTTTTGTCAGGAGCCAGCTTGAATGGATTATATGACACCAAAGGAAATGAGAATTTTGAACACATTCTTTTGATTTGCCTTTGTTTATGGTGCTTGAATCCTGAATTAAAAAAAAAAAAACAACACAAACTTTTTAACTTGAATAAAGTCAAATCTAGGTTTCCTTTCCTCTATAAGCTTTGCCTTGAGTTTTAGTCTTCAAATAGCCATTTGCACCTCAAGATTATATAAATATCCATCCATGTTTTTTGTTGCTTTATTTTTGTTTCTTTTTTCTTTCTTCATTATCTTTCCCGAATTTCCCCTTGGTTCTTATGTGGTTTTATTTTTTTCCATTAAAACTTCTAATCAGTCTGGGTTGTTTTTTCTTTTTTAACACGTATAAAATGTGTGGTACAAGACAGGGGTCAGTCTTTATTTTTTTCAAGGGCTAAAGAAAAAGAAGCGTATATGCATTTGAGAAAAAGCCCTGGAATGCTGTTTCATATCTAGTCCCAGTTCCTCTATAACTGAGCTTTTGGTTTCAAAACCCTTGAATCGATCCCAGTTCTTCTGAAGCTGGTCCTTTGCTCTCGGCTTGTTCTGTCTTGATGAATTTCTGGGCGTGGAAAAAAGAGTGCTCGAGAGTTTGTTCTTAAATATTGGTACCGTGGGAGTGGAGCCTATAGTCTTCATGCTCCTAATCTATCCATCGCTCTGTATAAATGTCTCCCAGTCTTTCATGCCTGAAAAAAATTCAGTGTAATCAGTGTTTACCCCTCTTTATTATTATATTCCTGGCATATAGCACAATAGAGTCTCCTTCTCTAGAGAACAAAGCCAAGGACATTGTGTTCCATTTTTATGACGAGATGCATATTTCCCAACAAGAGGCAGAGCCCTCATGTCAAAGGATTGTGTGGATGGTACTTATAAAACGTTCCAGCTGGTTAAACGCAGGGCACTGACTGACTAGAGTTGGCTCAGACTCTGAGTTGGCTCTGAACCCACAACATGTTCATTTGATTGTGAACTGGATTAACTTTGGCTCCTTTGAAGCTCTTGCCTCTCACCGTTTTGTTCTGAAGACGTGCTAGCCGTCATGTGGGCCCGCAGTTCCATCCGCTGAACATGGGTGTGCGCTCCCACGAAAGTAGCCCCGTTCTCATAGGCGTGTGTTCAACAATCGGGCGTGCAACAAAATGGGGCTGTGTCTATGCCCCTTTGCCTCTTAACCTACAGGTCCGGCTCCCATGACCTCAACTTTCTGTGAATACTTTTGTTTCAGAATGTCGTTTAGCTCTTACTCCATCTCTGTGTGAACAGTGTCTGCCTCCTTCCACTGCCTCTTGAACTCACCACAATACAGAATGAAAGTGCAATTCACGTTTCCCTTTAGCATGCATGGACAGTTACTAAATAGTACCCCTTTTACCGTAAGGAAGCGAAGAACTGATGCTTTTGAACTGTGGTGTTGGAGAAGACTCGAGAGTCCCTTGGACAGCAAGGAGATCCAACCAGTCCATCCTAAAGGAAATCAGTCCTGAATATTGATTGGAAGGACTGATGCTGAAGCTGAAGCTCCAATACTTTGGCCATCTCTTGGGAAGAACTGACTCACTGGAAAAGACCCTGATGCTGGGAAAGACTGAAGGTGGGAGAGGAAGGGGATGACAGAGGATGAGATGGTTTGATGGCATTGCCAACTCAACGGACATGAGTTTGAGCAAGCTCCAGGAGCTTGGGATGGACAGGGAGGCCTGGCGTGCTGCAGTCCATGAGGTTGCAAAAGTCAGCACGACTGACTGACTGAACTATCTTTCTAAAATTTGAAATATAGACACACAAAACATTTTTGGATTCTTGATTGAAAGGTAAGTCAGGGAATTCCCTGGAGGTCCGGTGGTTAGGACTCTGCCTTCTCACTGCAAAGGGCCCAGGTTCCATCCCTTGTTGGGGAACTAAGATCCTGCAAACTGTGTGGTGCAGCCAAAAAAGAGAAAAAGAAGAGATACAACTGACTGTTCAAACTGATACGACCCAAACTGATAGCAGGCATACCTGTTCTTTTTTCTTAAAATTTTATTTATTATTATTTTTTTACTCAAAGCTGAGGATCATGGTGGGGTCCTAGATAAAGAAAATCAATGATTTTTACCCTATTCCTTCTCTTTGCATTGAAGACGAGGGTGATCCTCCTCTTGCCACTCTCCCCCATCAGTCCACAGCCCCCTGATCTGCTGGCAGCGCCCACCTTTCCTCATTCACCACCAACTGCCCGTCTTTTTTCCTGTGGCATCAGATTCCCAGTCAGTCAGCTCTGGTTTACACTTTGCAGCCTCCCCCCACTAGATGGCGCTCAGTCCGCCCCACTCCATTCCTCCCTCTTCCTTGCAGGGTTCAAACTCAAATTGGGCGCTGCAGAGAGACTGCAGTCTTCCAGACAGGGAGCCCCTCGCCGACTGTCGAATCTAGTCGGTAGTCAACCCCTTCCTTCCCTGCACTCATGCCAGCAAATCACCAGGCAAGACCCAAGTACTCACAGCCAAGATGGCGACTCTACGCCAACGCTGGGCCTGTCGTTGTGTAAATACATTGGACTAGCCTGGTGGCTCAGAGGGAAAGCGTCTGCCTGCAATGCGGGAGACCCAGGTTCGATCCCTGGGTCGGAAAGATCCTCTGCAGAAGGAAATGGCAGCCCACTCCAGTACTCTTGCCTGCTAGATCCCTCAAAGATGGCATCTATGCAGAGCCAAGCAAAGCGCCAACAGCATGTCTGCGTGCACGCTAAGTCACTTCAGTCGTGTCCGACTCGTCGTGACTCTGTGGACTGTAGCCCGCCAGGCAGTACTCTGTCCAGAGGATTCTCTAGGCAAGAATCTAGAGTGGATTGCTGTGTCCTCCCCTAGGGACCCAGGGATTGAACCCAAGTCTTACATCTCCTGGACTGGCAGGTGGGTTCTTCACCACTAGTGCCACCTAGGAGGCCCTCTACGTTCATAGAACAGATGCTAAAAATGGTGATGAAGGGGAACCTCCCTGTAGTCCAGCAGTTAAGACTCTGAGCTTCCAATGCAGAATGCAAGGGTTCAATCCCTTGTCTGGGAACTAAGATCCTGCATGGCCTGCTGCCAAAAGATTTTTTAAAAGGAACTGATAATAAAGAGAGATTGGTCTGACTGTGATGTATAAAATGGATTGAGAGGGGAGACTGCAAAAACAGGCAGACCATGTGGGAATGTGATATGATCGCAACATGGGATAAGGAGGTGTATTGGAATTAGGAATAGACAGATCGGTCTAAGACCTAATGGGAGATTAACAGGATCTGGTAGTAACTCCACAAACAGAGAGGAGCAGAAAGTGATTCGATGGCGTTTCCTAGGTGCGGAGGTAAGGCCATGTGGAGAAGCAGTTAGGAACTCCGTCTTCAAATCCAAACAAACCAAAGTTTAAAGCCCCCATCTACTGACTACCAGCTCTATGACCCTGGTAGAGAGGCTTAATCTTTCCAAGCCCAGATTTTTCCTCTATAAAATGGCAGAGTTATGAGAATAAGTGAAATGTAAGGTACTTTTAATGGTGTGGCAAGAAAATACACATTCAAGGAAAGTTAACCATCGTCCTTGTCCGTCTGTTCCATCTACCCATCAGAGATTTTCTGAAAGAGGGTACTCTATTTTCCCACAGAAAGCTGACCATTCATTCCCCAAGTGGTTTAAGCCAAAAAGAATATAATAGTTTGTTTCAGTGTTTACCAAGGTCACAGCTGCTCATCATGAAACTTCCGACAGATAAATCAGGCGCCAGCTGACATATATAATCGTCATCGACAAGAAGGGAACCAGGTTCAAGGCACAGCATAGTTTGTTTGCCCTTAGTGAGAAACTCTCCCTGCCAAGTTGCTTTCTTTTTGGAAACCACAAATGGAAACCTTAAATTCACCTCCTCCTATTCAGTGCAAAACAAAACAAGTTCAATACTAAAACAGTTGTTTGGGGTTGAAGTTGATCAACTTTGTTATTATTATCAACAGTCCTGGCATATGTGTATTGTATCATATTATATTTTCAAGAGTATAAGCTGATACCTACATTGGCGTCTTTTTAAAAGTCCTTAACTTGCATACCACTGGCCAAAGTCCTAACGTTTCTTTCTGTATTAATACCAACACCACCGCTGATCACACACAGTCACCACTCCTGGTGTGAGAAACACAGCTCAGTCTTTTTCTGAAATTTTACCTCCTGGTTTTCATTAACTGAAAAGAGTCAAGACATCGTTTTGATAAATGGCAGGAGGCAGATTGTGCTAAGACATGCTCTTCTGGCCCAAGAAAGGCCTCAATCTGAGAACATAAGATAAGAAACAGGAAATGAAAAATGAAAATAAAAATCCCCCCCAACTGTAGAGCATATTAATAGTAAATAATCTTCTGGAGGTTGTTTCTCTTTAAACATCCAAAAATAGGCTTTTGGTGACTTCTTGGCTAGATGAGCATAACTTTTTATGAGAGACAGGACCAGGATCCACATAAATTTAGAACAAAGCTAAATAAGTCACATTTTCTCAGGGAGCATTCTCTTTCTCTCTTCCTTTCATTTGTTATTCCCTTCAGTTAATAGAGACTATCTCCACAGAAAAGAATTTTGTCAAGTACATTTAAAAATTGTATTTACATACTTATTCACTCAACAAACATTTATTTTAAAATGCCTATTATAGCTGAAATGACTGGAACACATTTTACTTTTTCTCTCTTTCTGTCCTCCTTATGAGATGACTAAGGAATATACAGAGGAAAAGGGCACAGAAGTGTGACTATCCATGGACTTTCCTGGTGACCCAGTGGTTAGGATTCTGGGTTTCCCCTGCAGGAGATACTGTTCAATCCCTGGTCCGGGAACTAAGATCCTGTGAGCCATGCAGCTTTTCAGGGAGAGGGTCGGGGTAAAGAGTGACTATCCATTAGCAACTACTTGGGAAAATGGAAGAATGTGAGTCCAGAGGAAGAGATCCCCTGAGAATCCTCACATTCACTCTACATGCAGCGACTTTTCCTCCTGGTTGCCCTGGGTGATTCTAGTTTATGCTTATGTGCAAGCTCAGTCACTTCAGTTGTGTCTGACTCTTTGTGACCTCATGGACCATAGCCTGCCAGGCTCCTCTGTCCATGGAATTTCCCAGGCAAGAATATTGGAGTGGGTTGCCATGTCCTCCTCCAGGGAATCTTCCCCACCCACGGATGGAAACCACATCTCCTGTATCTCCTACGTTTCAGGTGGATTCTTTACTGCTGAGCTGCTGGGGAAGCCCAGTTTATGCTCATATTCGTGGAATAATTATTGATAGGGGTCCCAATCAATCACCAGACATGTCCCAGTTTGGAGATTAAATTATATGATTTCCATATGTAATGTCATTTGGGAAAATCCAAGATTTCTGTTCAGAGTAAATACTTATTCTTTACTCCTCACGTCTCTCACAGGTAAGAGTATTTCCATACCACACCCCAGACGGAAAGTATGGGAGAATACTTCTGGCTTCCCTCTTCTCCCTCTGGTATTCTGGGAGTACCAGACCACCTTATTTGTCTCCTGAGAAATCTGTTTGCAAGTCATGAAGCAACAATTAGAACCAGACACAGAACAACAGACTGGTTTAAACTTGGGAAAGGAGTATGACAAGGCTGTATATTGCCACCTTGCTTATTTTCCCTCTATGCAGAGTACATCATGCAAAATGCCAGGCTGGATGAACCACAAGCTGGAATCAGGATTTCCAGGAGAAATATCAACAACCTCAGATAGGCAGGTGATACCACTCCAATGCCAGAAAGTAAAGAGGAACTGAAGGGCCTCTCGATGCAGGTGAAAGAGAAGAGTGAAAAAGTTGGCTTGAAACTCAACATTAAAAAAATTAAGATAGTGGCCTCCAATTTCTCATTTCATGGCAAATAGATGGGAAAGAAGTGGAAACGTGACCGATTCTATTTTCCTGGGCTCTAAAATCACTACGGATGGTGACTGAAGGCATGAAATTAAAGGACACTTGCTCTCTGGTAGGAAAGTTATGACAAACCTCAGTTCAGGTCAGTCGCTCAGTCGTGTCCAACTCTTTGCAACTCCATGGACCGCAGCACGCCAAGCTTCTGTGTTCACCAACTCCCAGAGCTCACTCAAACTCATGTCCATTGAGTCGGTGATGCCATTCAACCATCTCATCCTCTGTTGTCCCCTTCTCCTCCTGCCTTTAATCTTTCCCAGCATCAGGGTCTTTTCCAATGAGTCAGTCATCAGGTGGCCAAGTATTGGAGCTTCAGCTTCAGCATCAGCCCTTCCAATGAATATTCAGGACTGATCTCCTTTAAGATTAACTGGTTGGATCTCCTTGCAGTCCAAGGGACTCTCAAGAGTCTTCTCCAACACCACAGTTCAAAAGCATCAATTCTTCAGTGCTCAGCTTTCTTTATGGTCCAACTCTCACATCCATACATGACCACTGGAAAAACCATACTTTGACTAGATGGACCTTTGTTGGCAAAGTAATGTCTCTGCTTTTTAATATACAGTCTAGGTTGGTCATAGCTTTTCTTCTAAGGAGCAAGTGTCTTTTAATTTCATGGCTGCAGTCACCATCTGCAGTGATTTTGGAGCCCAAGAAAATGAAGTCTGTCACTGTTTCCACTGTTTCCCCATCTATTTGCCATGAAGTGACAGACTCGATGCCATGATCTTAGTTTTTTGAATGTTGAGTTTTTTTAAGACAAACCTACACAGTGTATTAAAAAGCAGAGACACCACTTTGCTGACAAAGGTCCATATAGTCAAAGCTACCATTTTTCCAGCAGTCATGTACAGATGTGACAACTGGACCATAAAGAATGCTGAGCACCAAAGAACTGATGCTTTCAAATTGTGGTGCTGGAGAAGACTTTTGAGAGTCCCTTGGACTGCAAGAAGATCCAACCAGTCAATCCTAAAAGTAATCAACCCTGAATATTCATTGCTGAAACTGAAATTCTAATAACAGTGTATTAAAAAGCAGAGACACCACTTTGCTGACAAAGGTCCATATAGTCAAAGCTACCATTTTTCCAGCAGTCATGTACAGATGTGACAACTGGACCATAAAGAATGCTGAGCACCAAAGAACTGATGCTTTCAAATTGTGGTGCTGGAGAAGACTTTTGAGAGTCCCTTGGACTGCAAGAAGATCCAACCAGTCAATCCTAAAAGTAATCAACCCTGAATATTCATTGCTGAAACTGAAATTCTAATACTTTAGCCACCTGATGTGAAGAACTGACTCATTGGAAAAGACCCTGATGCTGGGAAAGATTGAAGGCAGGAGGAGAAGGGGAGCACAGAGGATGAGATGGCTGGATGGCATCACAGACTCAATGGCATGAATTTGAGCAAACTCCAGGAGATAGTGAAGGACAGAGGAGCCTGGTGTGCTCCGTCTGTGAGGCTGTGAAGAGCAGACAGAACTTAGAGACTGAACAACCACTTCTGGCTTCTCTCTGCTCCCTTGAGTTCTCCTCCACATGGGAGATGGCTGAGCTAACTGCCGAGGCTGAGAGAAGGGGCTGGGTGTGCTCGGTCCTGATTTGGGCAGCAGGGGTTCCTGGCAGATCTCACTGCTCACGCAGAGGGCACACTCGGGTCTGCTAGTCACTATGTGGAGCGTGTCCCACCTTCTGTTTCAGTGCCAGCTTGAATAAACTTGATTAATTTGCCCGGGGAATGATGCCAGTCAAGCCAAGGGGCCTCACATCCACATTCTTCAATCAACTTAATCAGTAAAATATTGACATTTTAGTCTTCTTTTTTCTCTCTCTCTCCTATGTCTTATTTGTTATTTGGCTCCAAATTTGGGTAGAGAGGTTTACTGAACTCCAAAACTCTAATGTCTTCGTACTTTAGCTAAGAACACTGAGGCATGGGCACAAAGGATGACCTTGCGGATTGAAATAAAATATGGAGATTGACGCTTCTGTTCTGAAAAGGGCGGGAAGCTCAAATTTTAGCCTTGGGGTGGGGGTAGGGGACTGTATCCTGTCTTAAACTACAGAAGCACAGCTTCACATAATATTCCAAGGAGATTAAAGCAGGGATTAATTCACCAAAATAAATTTTTGAGCCGCAGAAGGACTGAATGGAAACAAGCAGAGCATTAGCATACAGATCTTTCAGACATTCTTCTGAGCAAGTAGAGTAAGGTTTGCTCTCCACTGTGTGGTGAAACTTACAGGCATGCCCTGCCTGTTCGGAGGAGACCTGGATCTCCTATGCTAGTTAGCAGGGGTGTGCATTGTCCTCATGAGGGGATGTGTCGAAAGCACTTCTTCAGTCACATTCTCAGCAATAAAGCTCTCACTCTGTTCCCCGTTTGCACGCCTCAGTTGGTTTCAAGCTCAGACAGGGAATAAAAGGATGTTATTATCTGATTCCCCTTCTCCGTCACCAACAACTCCAGTGTCCAACAGATATGCCAGGAGTTTATCATTTGTAGAGTTAAATATTAATTGTAGGTTGAAAATTCTCTCCCACCACGCAGAGTCTGCAGTCATCCTCTGAGAGCCTTACTGATTATGAAGGAACAGGTGAGGGTCGGTGGATAGGTAAGGAAAGCAGGAAACACGGAAGAACAGGGGACAAACCAAGCAGATAAAGCACCTTAGAGGAAGAGAGACAACGAAGGAAAGGGAACATTTCTTTACAAGTCGTTAGGGCTTCCCTGGTGGCGCAGTGGCTAGGAATCCACCTGCCAGTGCAGGGACACAGGTTTGATCCCTGGTCCAGAAAGAGCCCACACACCACGGGGCAACTAAGCCCACAGCTACTGAGCCCTCGAGCTGCAGCTACTGAAGCCTGGGTGCTTCGAACCCGTGCTCCGCAGCAAAGGCGCCCCGGCAGTGAGGAGCCCCGCCTTGCAGCCCAAACGCCGCAGCGAAGGCCCCGGGCAGCAAGAGCAAGCAGCTCGTTATCTTTAAAAAGTCACTGAAGTGCACAAAAACAGAACAGAAGGTGCTGCATTCATGATTAAGAACAAGAAGCAGAAGAAAAAGAACTTTTGAAATCAGCAGAAAACAAATTAAAGCTGTTGTAGCAAAACCCAAAAATTCAGTAGAAGTTTTGGGAGAGAGGCTGAGAAAATGTACCAGAAAAAAAGGAACGTGAAGCTAAAGAAGTAGAGAATAGGAGAGAAAAGAAGAAAAGTTTAGATCGGTCTGGAAGGTCCAACATCTTAATCATAAGACATCCAGAAAGACAGACAAGTAATAAATGTAGAAGAGGAAGAGACAGAGAACTAATTCAAGGGAATCCCCTAGACCTGAAGGATGTGCCTTTACAGATTCACCAAATCTCCTGAGGGACCTGGCCAGTGAATTTATTTAAAAATACCAGGGAGAGATCATTGTGAAATTCCAGAACGCTGAGTACAAAAATGAGATCCTGAGACCATTCAGAGAGGGGAAAACATGCACACACACGTCTCATAGAAAGACAGGTTTCACAAAACAACTCAATAAGCTGACAAAAAAATGAAGAAATTATCTTGAAATTATGAAAGAGAATGATTTCCAACTAGGAATTTTATATCCTGTTCACATGTCAATCAAGTAGGAAGCTAGACTAAAGACCTTTTCATATATGCAAGGTCCCATCTTCTTTGAGTGAGTGAAGTCGCTCAGTCGTGTCCGACTCTGCGACCCCATGGACTGTAGCCTACCAGGCTCCTCCATCCGTGGGATCCTCCAGGCAAGAGTACTGGAGTCATCCCACTTATTTCTCAGGAAGCTGTGGGAGTATGAATTTCATCAGAATGAGTGAGGTGATCAAGAAAGATGACATAGGATCCAGGAAGTGGGATGAACCAAAGAGG
>SJYC01078813.1:0-33026 GCA_006408675.1 Madoqua kirkii
CCTGGCGTGCTGTAATTCATGGGGTTGCAAAGAGTCAGACATGTGAGCGACTGAACTGAACTGAACATGACCAACTAAATGAAAGATCCTGATTCTGGGAAAGATTGAGGGCAGGAGGAGAAGGGGCAACAGAGGATGAAATGGTTGGATGGCCTCACCGACTCAGTGGACCTGAATTTGAGCAAACTCCCATAGACAGTGAAGGACAGGGAAGTCTGGTGTGCTGCAGTTCATGGGGTTGCAAAGAGTCAGACACGGCTTAGGGACTAAACAACCATTTCATTATTATAAAATATTGGATATATTCCCTGTGCTGTATAATATATGCTGTAGCTAATTTTATACATACTCATAACAGTTTGTACCTCTTAATCCCCTCCCCCCACTAGCCCCTCCCCCTCCCATTCCCATTGGTAACTACTAGAATAGTTTGTTCTCTGTATCTCTGAGTCTGCTTCTTGATGATAAGAATCACTTGGGGGACTTAAAGTGCAGATTACAGGCTCTGACTCTGGAAATTCTGATCTAGTAGATCTGATCTGTGAAGAAGGCTGAGCGCCAAAGAATTGATGCTTTTGAACTGTGGTGTTGGAGAAGACTCTTGAGAGCCCCTTGGACTGCAAGGAGATCCAACCATTCCATTCTGAAGATCAACTCTGGGATTTCTTTGGAAGAAATGATGCTAAAGCTGAAACTCCAGTACTTCGGCCACCTCATGTGAAGAGTTGACTCATTGGAAAAGACTCTGATGCTGGGAAGGATTGGGGGCAGGAGGAGAAGGGGATGACTGAGGATGAGATGGCTGGATGGCATCACTGACTCGATGAACGTGAGTCTGAGTGAACTCTGGGAGATGGTGATGGACAGGGAGGCCTGGCGTGCTGCAATTCATGGGGTCGCAAAGAGCCAGACACGACTGATCGACTGAACTGAACTGAACGGAGATCTGATCCTGGGTCCAGCCTGCTCTATTTTTAATCAGCCTTCTGTTACCTTCAGGCAAAGGCAGGCTAAAAGTGTCCTTCAACCTCTCAGTTAAGTCAGTGCGGTTTTTAATGTGTTTTCCCCTGTGGCTGTATCTTTCTAATCAAGTAATTCTTGATAAGCACAGCTGATTGGCCAGGGTGGGAGGGTGAAGGTGGAAATCAGGATGATCCTGAAATCAGGCCTGGGGAAGAGGGGCAATCTCTTGTGAGTAAACAGCCTCCACATGTAACTCAGCAGATTCGAGACGTGCGTGGAGCCTATCGAGAGGAGACGCCCTCTCTGGGCTGGAGCGGAGCTGCATTCCTCTGTAACTGTGCTCTTTATAACCAACCTCAGGAAAGCAAGGGCACACAGGGCATCCTAACACGGGTTACAGGTGAGAAAGAAACCGTGATAGAGACAGCGTGATAAAAAGATTGAGGCTGATTTTGTCTGGAGGAGAATTTTCCATGGAACGATCCCACCATCAAAGCGATTGGACTTTCTCGGGACAGAGTGGAATAAAACGCGTTCATGGCATGAGGGAAGAAGTTGAGAGGCTCCCTGGAGCTCCTCCAGGATTTAATGGCACCCCACTCTAGTACTCTTGTCTGGAGACTCCCATGGATGGAGGAGCCTGGTAGGCTGCAGGCCATGGAGTTGCTAAGAGTCGGACATGACTGAGCGACTTCACTTTCACTCTTCACTTTCCTGCACTGGAGAAGGAAATGGCAACCCACTCCAGTGCTCTTGCCTGGAGGATCCCAGGGACGGGGGAGCCTGGTGGGCTGCCGTCTCTGGGGTCACACAGAGTTGGACACGCCTGAGGCGACTCAGCAGCAGCAGCAGCAGCAACCTGTTTGTTGTTTGCCTTGGATTCATCTGTTTTTCTCTTGTTCGCCCACACCCTACTTCGTCATTTATGCCAGGCTATCTCTTGTGATAGTCAGTGTTCCAGAAAGCCTTCCTAAGTCACCTCCTCCTCCCAGCCCCTGCAAGATTCCCTTTTCAGCAAAACTGGAACATCACAGGCCGGCTCAGCCTTCCCGGGCAGTTTTATACCACGTGTGTCTGGGGGCCGAGCCCCGAGAGGTTGAGGAAGGCAAGGACTCTTACACACTCTGGCACGGACATTCCTTTGGGGTGTGAGGACGCCACGGAGGCCACGAGGAAGCTAACTGGAAAAACCCCGAGGCCGTGCATCCGCGGGCTTGTACCAGCCGGGCTTCCCTGCTGGCTCAGACGGTAAAGAAGATTCTCCTACAGCGCAGGAGACCCAGGCTCAGTCCTTGGGTTGGGACGATCCCCTGAAGGAGGGCATGGCAACCCACTCCAGTGTTCTTGCCTGGAGAATCCCATGCACAGAGGAGCCTGGGAGGCTACAGTCCATGGAGTCGCAGAGTCAACAGGATTGAGCGAGTAAAGCTTGAGCACGGGTATCAGCAGAGAGGTGGTTCTTTCTGTTGGGCTCACAGCGCCATCTCCTGGCCGCCAGCTAACAATGGCCTCGCCTCTAGAACTGCGGCGATTCCCCAGAGCAAGGTATGTCAGCTAGTGCCGCCTGTGAAAGATCCCGAGGTCTTTCCTGAGCAGGCCTCCCCACCTGAGGCTGGCGGTTGGGTCTCGACACCAGCGGGAGCCGCTGAGCTGAGGGTCTTCATCCCTTTGCCACCTGATCCGCCTCCCTTCACTTCATGACTCTCCACCTGTTTCAGAACACAAGTGCTCCCCCAAAATCACGTTAAAATACTCATTCTGGCCCCTGGCACACGCAGGTAACTTTGAAGCACTGTCTAGTCATTGTTGTGGTACACTACACATAACAAAAATCCAAATACACAAAAATTGACTTCTAGCAGGGAATTGCAAACCTGGGCAAACAAATTCTGCCAGGACATTTGTTCTGAGACCAAAGAAACAGACAGACTGGAGAAGGCAAAGTGAGTAGCAGGGAAACAGAAAGGAAAATGGGTAATGCTACTCACAGAAAGGCGGTCCCCATGTTTTGGAAGCACATTTTGGCTGACTGTTCCTTTTGATGCTTCTTTAAGATTGGGAATAAACAATGCTGTAGAGAATCAAGACAAGGGGAACCAGGGCATAGAGCAACCATTTTATTTCATAAAAAGGAAAGTAAAAGTTAGCTTGAGCTGTTTTGGGGGCTCTGTGTCCTGTTTTCCAAGTCAGACATCTTTAAGAATAGACAACCGATTACAATTCTTATATTATAAATAGGTTTTTTGTTGTTCAGTCACTCGGTCATGTTCGACTCTGCAACCCCGTGGACCACAGCACGCCAGGCTTCCCTGCCCTTCACTGTCTCCCAGAGTTTGCTCAAATGCAAGTCCATCGAGTCCATGCTACCCAACTACCTCATTCTCTGTTGTCCCCTTCTCCTCTCGCCTTCAGTCTTTCCCAGCATTAGGGTCTCTTCCAGTGAGTCAGCTCTTTGCCTCAGGTGGCCAAAGTACTGGAGCTTCAGCTTCAGCATCAGCCCTTCCAATAAATATTCAGAGTTGATTTCCTTTGGATTGACTGATTCGATCTCCTTGCTGTCCAAGGGACTTTCAGGAGTCTTCTCCAGAGCCAAAACTCGAAAGCATCAGTTCTTCGGCACTCAGCTTCCTTTAGAGTCCTCACATCCACACACGACTGCTGAAAAAACCATAGCTTTGCCTCTACAGACCTTTGTCGACAAAGTGATGTCTGTGCTTTCTAATACACTGTCTAGGTAACCCTCCCCAGTCAATTACTCCCAACACACACACACACACACACACACACACACACACACACACACACGCATTTAGAATCAGAAAAGTACTGAGAATTAATCGGATATGCTATGTAGTGTGAACCAGCTAGGAAAACAGTGGTCTGGTTTTTCCTGAGGTTTTAATTCTGCCGTAGATAGAGCCTCACCTTGGAGAAGAGGGTAACTGGCCACATCAGTGTGCCCGTCTCTTAATCCATGACCTTCACCCCAAAGCATTCTTGTTAAAATGCAGACTGTGAAGCGGACATAGTCTGTGTGAGCTTGTGTATAACAGGGGTGATAACAGTACCCACTTCAGTATGTTGTTAAAAAGCTAGATAATAGAAGGGACTTCCCTGGTGGCCCAGTGGTTAAGGTCCGTGCTTCCACTGCAGGGGCACAGGTTCGATCCCTGGTCAAGGAACTAAGATCCTGCATAGGGTGGCCAAATTAATAAATAAAATGGAAAAAACATCATTAAAAAATAACAAAAGCTAGATTATATAGGTGATAAAGGTAGAAGAGTGCGTGGCACGTGCTGAGTGAGCGTCACATAAAGTTCACTTCGCGGACCAGAGATTCCACTTCTTGTCTTGGTGGATAGTTTTGGACCGTTTGCTCTCATACATGAGATGACCCCTCGCCAACCCAGGTTGAGCTTTACCTTCACAGCAACAACCGGCTCCTTCTCTACTTTTCTCGGAGCACTCAGACACGGTGACAAGGATCTGAGAGGGAAAGCAGGCTTGTAAGGGAGGCTGCACTTAAGAGCCTCTGTCCTGGAAGACATCACAGGGCTGCCAGTTAAGCCGTCTTGGACGCAGGGACCCACGGGGTTCTTACCCAGCGAGATAACAACGTCCACCAGGGGGCGCTACTGGTAAAGAAACCCGCCTGCCAACGCGGGAGACTTGAGAGGCCTGGGTTCCATCCCCGGTCGGGGAGATGCCCAGGAGGAGGGCATGGCAACCCACTCCGGTCTTCTTGCCTAAAGGACCCCAAGGACAGAGGAGCCTGGCAGGCTGCATCCATGGTCACACAGTCAGACACGACTGAAGCGACTCAACAAGCACATTAAATTTAAATCGTTTTCAGGTGGGTGTTCTGAGGCTCCCTCTCGAGTCACTCTGATACAAAGCACGATCCTGCGAGAGCCAGGTAACACTGTTTCTTCATCTTGATTGCCACTGATCACTCAGGATGAGCTACTTCTAGGCATCTTGCTAAATTTAAATCAGAGACCTAGGTCGTCTAGACAGGCAGGCCTCCCCCCTGCCAAAGGCATCCCTGTGCGTCAGCTTCGAGAGACAACAAAGCGTGAAAAAACAATGTTTTAACTAGCTGTCTCAGCACGCCTCAGACCTTCACACAGCCCCGGATGAAAGACCACACTAGCCTTTTCACAAAAGCCAAAGAGGATTGTGTTAGTGCCAGCAAGGACCCTGACTGTTGCCAGTGTTCTGAAATAAACGATCTTTCAAGAGATGAAAATTCCAGGAGAATTTGCGTCCTCACTTACGTGTCTGTAGGTGGCGGTGTAACTCCAGGTGACGTATTTGAGAAAGTACATTTGTATCCTGCGTTTGTTTCCGAGAAGGCAATGGCACCCCACTCCAGTACTCTTGCCTGGAAAATCCTATGGACGGAGGAGCCTGGTGGGCTGCAGTCCATGGGGTCGCTGAGGGTTGGACACGACTGAGCGACTTCACTTTCACTTTTCACTTTCATGCATCGGAGAAGGAAATGGCAACCCACTCCAGTGTTCTTGCCTGGAGGGTCCCAGGGACGGCGAGCCTGGTGGGCTGCGGTGTGTGGGGTCGCACAGAGTAGGACACGACTGAAGCGACTCAGCAGCAGCAGCAGCAGCATTTGTTTGCTCCAGTATGATTTTGTTCCTGGAGAGTTTCTGTGGTGCTAACGATAAGAATTCCTGGAAGGGCAGTGGGCACCTGAGAGGGTGACCTGCCCCTGCCCCTCCCCCAACCTGGCAACAGTCACCCCGCCTGCCTCCTCACACAAGAATTAAGTAAATTCTAGCAGCTGGTCTGTGCCTCCCTGGTGCTTCAGCGATAACGACTCTGCCTACCAACGCAGGAGACCCAGGAGATGGGAGATCACTCCCTGGATCAGGAAGATCACCTGGGGTAGGAAATAGCAGCTCGCTCTCGTATTCTTCCCTGAAATTTATGGGGAGAGGAGCCTAGTGGGCTGCAGCCCGTGGCCCCCGAGTCCGCTGCTCCTGGGCACTGTCACAAGCCCTGTCCACCTCTCGGTACCCACCCACTTCTTTTTTCCTTCTTAGTCAACAATGTTTTGTTGTTTTAGAATTTAGGCTCTGAGTTAAGTGAGTGCTTTTTCGTCCCATTGTAATTCAATCTAATTCTCATTTAAATCTAAAGTAAATTTGCAAAGCAAAAAACCCAATCCTCCCAGCTAAAATCACTTATGCCAATGGACTACTTGGGAAGAATAGCAGAGATAACAGATAGGAAGAAACAACAGCAAAAACAAGCGATAAAAACAAGCTAGTTCCTTGGTGCACAGCTATTTCTGCAAACAGCCTCCTTCTAGGCGAAAAAAATATCTGGCTTCCCAACTGAGACACTTCGAGTGGAATTTTGGTTCACCTCCTGTTGGGGGCCAGTGTGAGGAACTCCGCCCTTGGCAAAGGTCATGAGGAAGGGGGCTTCGGCATATGCAAAGGCGTGATGAAGCCTCAGGAAATTCCCCTGCTCCCAAGCATCTAACCCCAAAACCAGAGTCTGTCCTGTACTCTCACCTATGGGGGGCTCTCCCCCATAACTGTTTCCCTCTGAGAAGAAGTAAACGTGCAGCTCCAAGGCAGTAAAAATTTCTGGGTGTGACTAGAGTGTTTCAACTTACGGGACTCCTCTGAAGGTTATCTAGCCTGCCTGTGTAGGTTCCTCCGACCACAACAGCCCTCCAACCACGAGAGGCACGAGATGTTTTTGACTTACTAAAGGCAAATTCTTGTGGAAAGTTAGAAATTATTAAGTATAGTGGGTTGGTTGGGAATTATATTGATAAAGGGTTTCTTCAATTGTTGTGTTAATAATTGCCGCTAATTCCCTGCCTAGGTGGGACAAGGGCGTCTCAGGTTAAACCTCTCTGCGGACACATGATGGTTTACTACCTCTCAGCCATAAACAGCACAGAGAGTTTTGGAGTATTCTGAGAATCTTAATTAACATAGGACTTTTTCTTGATGTTGAGTCAATGATCACCGCCAGGCCTCCATATCCTTTAGGTACCTGGGAATATATTAATCAATGTATTTGGAATATAGAAAAGGAAATACAGTAGTTTTTGATGTTAGCAATATTAGACTTTTTGAGTTAATGAATTTTCTCTCTTGTAATAGATCACTGTACTTTGTTATAAATCACCGTGTCCTTGCTATGTAAAAATGTAACTTTGTCACTATCTTAAGACTAAGTAGATCTTAAGAGGAACATTGGTGAAAGGATTTTCATTTGTTGGACTGATGTTTGTTGCTAAAACCTTCATATTCCCTGCCCTTATAATGAATATAACTAGCATATAGGAGAAATAAGTAGGGGCCTCAGTGCCTCCTCTCCTTCAGGAGAACGGGAAGACGCCTGCGGCCTATGTAGGTGGTGATTGGTACCCTGTGTTAACCAAGTTATTTGGCCTCTTTTTCTCTGCTAAATTCCTAGTCCCTCTCTATTTCTAATTAAATAAGTTTTTTCTAGGACGCCAACTCTGTCCCCACCTTCAAATCACCTTGGATCCACCGGGGCTGGACCCCGACAACCTCCAAAATGTTGTATCTTGTGACTTCAAAGGGGCATTAGGAAACTTTTGGGGGGTAGTGGAAATATTTGCCATCTTGATTCTGGTGGTGTCTCTATGACTGTATTCATTTGTCAGAATCCACAGAACTGTACAAGCTGGGATCAAGACTGCCAGGAGAAATATCAATAACCTCAGATATGCAGATGGCACCACCCTTATGGCAGACAGCAAAGAACTAAAGAGCCTCTTGAAGAAAGTGAAAGAGGAGAGTGAAAAAGTTGGCTTAAAGCTAAACATTCAGAAAACGAAGATCATGGCATCCGGTCCCATCACTTCATGGGAAACAGATGGGGAAACAGTGGAAAGAGTGAGAGACTTTATTTTTGGGGGCTCCAAAATCACTGCAGATGGTGACTGCAGCCATGAAATTAAGAGACACTTGCTCCTTGGAAGAAAAGTTATGACCAACCTAGACAGCATATTAAAAAGCAGAGATGTGTTACTTTGCCAACAAAGGTCCTTCTAGTCAAGGCTATGGTTTTTCCAGTAGTCATGTATGGATGTGAGAGTTGGAGTATAAAGAAAGCTGAGCACCGAACAATTGATGCTTTTGGACTGTGGTGTTGGAGAAGACTCTGAGAGTCCATGGACTGCAAGGAGATCCAACCAGTCCATCCTAAAGGAGATCAGTCCTGAATGTTCATTGGAAGATCTGATGCTGAAGCTGAAACTCCAACACTTTGGCCACCTGATGGGAAGAACTGACTTATCTGGGAAAGACTGAAGGCAGGAGAAAAAGGGATGACAGAGGATGAGATGGTTGGATGGCATCACCGATTCAATGGACATGAGTCTGAGTAAACTCTAGAAGTTAGTGATGGACAGAGAAGCCTGGCATGCTGCAGTTCACTCGGTCGCAAAGAGTGGGACACAACTGAGCGACTGAACTGAACACATAAAACTGAACACATAAAAAGGACAAACTTTATTGAATGTAAGTTACTGAGTGTAAATTTTAAAACTGATTAAAAAAAAATTAGTACTTATAATTTAACAGACCCAAACCCAGTCAATTAGAGTGAAGTCATCTTGCTCTCTTTTATAAAAAGAGATTTTTTAAAAATGCCTTTTTACCTCTATTCTGTTCTGTCTCCCAATTTCTTTCTGGATGTTACAAATGTGAGTTCACTATGAAGTACTTGTGAAATGAACATTTATTCTTTCTTTTAAAAATCTAACTTGGGTCCAAAACAAGGGGATAAGGGGGTCATGAAATGAATCTCGTTGCATAGACAACTGTCTGAAAACAGGACCTCCCCCTACAGCCACCCATTGATCTGGCATACCTCTGAACAAAGTCTTTCGCATCATCGAGCTTTCAAACAATAGGAAAACCGCTTGTGTTTCCTATTTCCACTCCTCGGCTATAGAGTCTCCGGCTGACTCTGTCCGTCCTCCTTGTGCCTGCCCCACGGGCGCTGGTGCTGGAGCACAGTGGGGAGGACCATCCAGTGATCCTGCCGCCCACAGCTTCCCAGGCAGCGGTCCCTCATGCAGACTCCCGGCAAGTTCCCATCTTGGAATCTCCTGCGTGACTGTCAGCTCCCTGTGGGTGGCATCCATTGCGTTCTCTTCTGTGTCTTTAGTACGTGGCCCAGGGGATCCCAGAAGGCTTTCAGTAACTGGGGTTACAAACCCATGAATAAATGTGCACGATTTGTAAGACCCCTCGCGGCTCTGAGGGCTTCCCTCGTGGCTCAGGTGGTAAAGCGGCTCCCTGCAATGGGGGAGACCTGGGTTTGATCTCTGGGTTGGGAAAATCCCCTGGGCAGGGAACAGCAACCCACTCCAGTATTCTGGCCTGGAGAATCCCATGGACAGAGGAGGCTGGAGTGCAGTCCATGGGGTCACAGAGTCAGTCACGACTGAGTGACTCACACAGACACTGCAGCTCTGAAGATTGAAGGACAAGGTAGAGACTTTGAGGCAGGCACACGGTCCCCAGAGAGGGCCCCTCGCTACGCAGGTGCTCCGCTCCACCGTCGCTCATGGGGCTGCCTTTCTCCAGCCTCAGATTTGGATTCCGATCCTGATAGAAGCACTCTCAGGGAGTATAAACCGTTAGGCTGGTTATAACCATGTCTACATTTCTCTGCATGAAAGCTCCAGGGCTTTTTTCTTAAGAGAAGGTGAAAACTAGTATTGTCTAAGGTCATGGATGGAATGAGGTGAAGACTGGATTGCTTTCCAGGGAGGTGGAGGTGCACATTCTCTTGATTTCACAAGTGCGCCCAGGGCCTGCCTTGCCCAACATGCCCATCTTGAGTTTAGGGACTCCGGGTCAATCTCAGTCTCCGTAACTCACAGACTTCCACATATGTGTGAGTAGCTTTGCTTCAGCGTGTTCCGTGGATCCATCTACAGTGTGTGGGTCCATGATTTTAAATATATATTCCCCTGTTAGCCACCCCTCCATTAACATATAGAATGTTTCAGTCACTCCTAAACATTTTTCATGTGTCTCTTTGAAGTTAATCCCAGACCCAGGGCCCCAGGTGACCCTTGATCTGTTTACTATCCATATAGATTTGTTTCTTCCTTTATAATGTCACATAAATGGACAAGCTTATTTCACACGGCATGATGTTTCTGAGACACAAGGTTCTGTCCCATGAATCCGCTGTTCATTCCTTTTTATTGATGGGTAATATTTCAGCATCGCTTTTGATTAAGAAAAATATGTGCTTTTCTTTACAGTTTAACCAATTTTACTTATTCTGCCAGATTTTAAATATAGCATTACTTTTTTAATAAAAAGGATACTTGTTCATTTATCTATTCAAAAAAATAAAGAGAGTTCTTTGGTGGCCTCAGGGTTAGGGTTCCGGGCTGTCACAACTGTGGCCGAGGTTTCATCCCTGGTTTGGGAAATGAGATCCTCCAATGGGGCCAAAAAATGAGAACAAAAAGCAAAGAAGAGAAAAGTAACCAGCAATTCAAATGTTTAGAGATAGGCACTGTGAGTGTTCTAGCATTCATTCCTGCAGGCACCTTCCTCTATAGTACACATGCAAATATTTTTTAATGAATGGAGTTACAGTATTTATGGCCTTACAATCTTCTGTTTTCACTCAACAATTTATGAATTGTCAAATACAGATCTATAATAATCTGTCAAGTATGGATCTATAAGATTCATACATACCCTATGTTCAAGCCATATGTATAATCAGCTGTTTATTTTGGAACAGGGATCATTTTTAAATTTTCCTTTTTAACTATGAATACTCTCCTATATACATCTTTTAGTTTTGTGTTTATTGATCCTTTATAAAGTCCCAGTGATAGGATTCCTAGGTCAAGCAAGACTAACATGCTGCATGTTGAAACCTATTGCCAGATAGGTTCCCCCCCCACTCTTTGAAGTTAATCCCAGACCCAGGGCCCCAGGTGACCCTTGATCTGTTTACTATCCATATAGATTTGTTTCTTCCTTTATAATGTCACATAAATGGACAAGCTTATTTCACACGGCATGATGTTTCTGAGACACAAGGTTCTGTCCCATGAATCCGCTGTTCATTCCTTTTTATTGATGGGTAATATTTCAGCATCGCTTTTGATTAAGAAAAATATGTGCTTTTCTTTACAGTTTAACCAATTTTACTTATTCTGCCAGATTTTAAATATAGCATTACTTTTTTAATAAAAAGGATACTTGTTCATTTATCTATTCAAAAAAATACAAGAGAGTTCTTTGGTGGCCTCAGGGTTAGGGTTCCGGGCTGTCACAACTGTGGCCGAGGTTTCATCCCTGGTTTGGGAAATGAGATCCTCCAATGGGGCCAAAAAATGAGAACAAAAAGCAAAGAAGAGAAAAGTAACCAGCAATTCAAATGTTTAGAGATAGGCACTGTGAGTGTTCTAGCATTCATTCCTGCAGGCACCTTCCTCTATAGTACACATGCAAATATTTTTTAATGAATGGAGTTACAGTATTTATGGCCTTACAATCTTCTGTTTTCACTCAACAATTTATGAATTGTCAAATACAGATCTATAATAATCTGTCAAGTATGGATCTATAAGATTCATACATACCCTATGTTCAAGCCATATGTATAATCAGCTGTTTATTTTGGAACAGGGATCATTTTTAAATTTTCCTTTTTAACTATGAATACTCTTCCATATACATCTTTTAGTTTTGTGTTTATTGATCCTTTATAAAGTCCCAGTGATAGGATTCCTAGGTCAAGCAAGACTAACATGCTGCATGTTGAAACCTATTGCCAGATAGGTTCCCCCCCCTCCCCCCGCCCCCGTTTTACGCATTTATTTCTGGCTGTGCTGGGGCCGGGTCTCCCCGTCGGCTGCGCCGGCTCTCCCCGTCCGCTGCGAGGGCTCTCCCTGTCCGCTGTGCCGGCTCTTCCTGTCTGCTGTGCGGGCCTTTTCCTCACCGGCTGCCGAGCGCGGGGATCATGCCGTGTGCAGGCTTCTCCAGCTGTGGCTTCTCCTCTCGCAGAGCACAGGCTCTGGGCCGGGCCGGCTTCACTCGCTGGGCACAGGGGCTCCGACTTTGCGGTTCTGAAGAGGAAAAGTTAGAATTTTGCATAACCTCCTGCTCCTTCTGCCTTTGTAACCCAGCTTGCTCCTTTCAAAGTCTGGATCACATAGGTCTCAGAAAGTGGGGACTCTGAATACTAGGAACTGGAGCTTATCTTGCTCACCCTCGTCCTGCTCTTTGCAATCTCCCAGCCCCTACAAACCCTCAAACCCGCTTACTCATGCCTGTCCATGCATAAAAACTCCGTAGCCACTTTGTTCCAGGCTCAGGGCTTGGAGTGTTGACTCCTCTGGGCCCGCCGGCATAATAAACCTGAGTTCTCCAGCTCTCCAAGTGTGGGGTTTGGTTTCTCGGGTACTGGTTTCTGCAACAGCTCCTGGGCCCTAGAACACAGGCTCAATAGTTGTGGCCCTCGGGCTTGGTTGTTCCGTGGCACGAGGGGTCTTCCGGATCCAGGGATCAAACCTGTGTTTCCCGCGCGGGCAGGCCGAGTTCTTTACCACTGAGCCACCAGGGAAGACCCCAAAGCATTTTTATGAAAGGTTCCCTGGTGGCTCAGATCTATAATGCAGGAGACCTGGGTTCTATCCCTGGGTCGGGAAGATCCCCCAGAGAAGGAAATGGCAACCCACTCCAGTACTCTTGCCTAGAAAATCCCATGGACAGAGGAGGCTGGCGCAGGCTACCGTCCATGGGGTCGCAAAGAGTCAGACACGACTGAGCGACTTCACTTCACTATACCCCTTCCTCTTTCAGAATAGTGCTTGCTTGTTCATTTTTCATCTGCCTGTCCTGGGCTTGGGCAATATTATAAATTTTGCCAATAAGGAAGAATTAAAAACAAACAAGCAAAGCTTCTTATAATGTTTGAGTGGGAGTCCCATCTTATATTGTGTCTTTTTAAATAATAGTCTAATTATTTCTACGAGATGATTCAAAGGCTAGACATCTTTTTTGCAGCTCTGAATTTGCACCCTGAAGTGGGCACCAATCTATTCCTGAAGATTTCCCAGAAGACAAGCCTTCTCCTCTTGGCCCACTGACTCTGTTTGGCCACTAGAGGGCAGAGATGCAGCAGAAACGTAAACTGGGACCTTCGGGGATGGGAGGGAGACACAGTCATTAGACAAACCTAACCCAGGCTCCAGCTATTTGCCATGAGTGATGGGACCCATGTCATGATCTTAGTTTTCTGAGTGTTGAGTTTTAAGCCAGCTTTTTCACTCTCCTCTTTCACTTTCATCAAGAGGCTTTCAGCCATGGGAGACTTTATTTGAGGGGGCTTCAAAATCACTGCAGATGGTAACTGCAGCCATGAAATTAAAAGACGCTTGCTTCTTGGAAGAAAAGCTATGACCAACTCAGAAAGCATATTAAAAAACAGAGACATTACTTTATCAACAAAGGTCCGTCTAATCAAGGCTATGGTTTTTCCAGGAGTCATGTATGGATGTGAGAGTTAGACTACAAAGAAAGCTGAGCACCGAAGAATTGATGCTTTTGAACTGTGGTGTTGGAGAAGACTCTTGAGAGTCCCTTGGACTGCAAAGAAATCCAACCAGTCCATCCTAAAGGAGATCAGTCCTGAATATTCATTGGAAGGACTGATATTAAAGCTGAAATTCCAGTACTTTGGCCACCTGATGCAAAGATCTGACTTACTGGAAAAGACTTTGATGCTGGGAAAGATTGAAGGCGGGAGGAAAAGGGGATGACAGAGGATGAGATGGTTGGATGGCATCAATGACTCGATGGACATGAGTCTGAGTAAACTCCAGGAGTTGGCGATGGACAGGGAGGCCTGGCATGCTGTGGTTCATGGGGTCGCAAAGAGTCAGACATGACTGAGGGACTGAACTGAAGTGAACTGAAGATTAAGTACATCTAACATATAACTGTTACATCAAATTTAGACTAAAATCTTAGTTCCTCCGATTTTCTACTTAAGAAACAGAAATTCAGTATAAAAGAAAATGTTAGGATAAGGAAATGTAGACTTGGGGCTTTTAAACTGGTGGCTGGGTCCTTAATTCCTATGTTCCTCAGAAGACTGAGGCTATTTTATAGATACGATGAGCTCCATTCACTGAAAGGGCTGAAAAGTAATTAAAAAAAAAAACAACAACAACTTGGCAGCCACTTGCAAACTAGAAACCACGATCTTATTTTCTAAATAAAGTAACTTCTCTATTATGAGGCATTAGACATCCTTGAAAATATGACTGATTTAGGCCAGAGACAAAGCGCAGGTGAATCTGGAATATCTTCTAGCACCAAAAGCAATGAGACGCTCAAAGATCAAAGGGGCTATGAGAGAGGACACAGAAGAAAAGGTTTCCCCTGGCGGCTGATGTGAGACGTTTAGAACATCAGAAAGAATAATGGCAGTAATGGTCAGTCAATCCTAAAGGAAATCAATGCTGAATATTCATTAGAAGGACTGATGACGAAGCTGAAGCTCCAATACTTAGACCACCTGAGGCAAAGAGCTGACTCACTGAAAAAGACCCTGATGCTGGGAAAGATTGAAGGCAGGAGGAGAAGGGGGCGACAGAGGAGGATGAGACGGTTGGATGGCAGCACTGACTCATGGACTTGAGTTTGAGCAAGCTCCAGGAGACAGTGAAGAACAGGGAAGGCTGGCGTGCTGCCGTCCATGGAGTCGCAGTCAGAAACATGACTGATCAACTGAACAAAAACAATGGCAGTAGGGGATACTGACATTTCAAATGTCTTTTTAAAACTCAATGAACAATTCAGTAAGTAGATGGCAAGTGGGAGTTAGGTTTCTCACTGCTGGAATGGGAGTTACAGACAGACAAGGGGAGGAGCCAGAATGATCCACGTGGTAACGGATTAGAGTTGGGGACATCAGCATTAACTTATGTTCAGTGTAATGTAGACACAGACAGTTACAAATAGAAATGTCTATACGTAGGTGTATAGGCACAGATCAGCGTGCGTATGTGTGTGCTAAGGTGGTTCAATCGTGTTCAGCTCTTTGTGACGCCATGGAATGCAGCCCACCAGGCTCCTCTGCCCATGGGATTCTCCTGGCAAGAATACTGGAGTGGGTTGCCTTGCTCTCCTCCAGGGCAACCTCCCGACCCAGGGATTGAACCCTTGTCTTCTGTGGCTCCTTCCTTGCAGGCAGATTCTTTAGAAGCCCCCAGGTTAGTGCACACACATGTGTTTCCTTGCTGTCAGCTTAGAGGGCCTAGAAGGGATGACACCCGGCTAGCAGCAAGCATACTTAGCTCCCAAATCTTGGTTTCTACTTTCATCTTGGAGAAACGGCTGGCTCTAGGACTCAGGCAGAAAATACACCAGGTAAACCAAGTGCATCTTATTGTGTCAGAAAGTAAGAAAGAGTCCAAAACAAAATTGTAAAACTCTGCCTTAAAAAATCGTAAGGATGGGAGTGTATCAAAAGTCACACGAAGCACCTGAAAGAGGCCCCGGTGAGCAATGGCAGCAACAAAGGAAACAAAGCAGAACTGGGTTACAAACCAAAGTATTAAGCGAATATCCCTGAGTCCATATGGAGACAATAAATGAATGATTAAGAACTGTTAAATGATCACCTGAGACATATTAAAACTTTTAGGTTTATGGAACTAAAATTGATTTGAAGGGGGCACCACCAAACTGGAAGTGGTTAGGAGGCCTTTTCTAGAGAAAAGGTAGAAACAGAAAGGAAAATACTGATTGGCTGTTAATGATTGGTCATCCTCATCAATTTCATAATTTTCAAGCATTGACAGACTTAGGTTTTCGTTTGCTGACACAGGCTACCGTGGCTTTGGGAGCCACCTAAATTTAATGGGCTCCTGCTGAATTAATTTAACACTACATCAATAAATAGCAGAGAAAGAGAATCTAAACAGAAGAATTTCAAATAATTTCAGTAGATACTCTATGCCTTTTGCTGACATTATTCGTTGTAATAATATCGATAGCATTGTTATTAGTATGAAAAAGCCCTTATTATCTGAATATATATACTGAAGTACTGAGAGATGAAGCAACTTAATTTATGATTTAACAGGAAAAATAATATTTGAGTATATGTATTTTTCTATATGTGTGTATATATATACATGTATACGGAAATATGGACAGAGATAAAGAAAATTACCAAAAGATTAACAACTGGTGAATTTGGTGATGGATACGTTCATTGCATTGTCTTTCTACCCTTCTAGAAATTATAATTTCCAATGAAAAAGTTTGGGAAAATAATTCCCAAAACATGAAGTATTTTAAACGTAGGCACATTTAATAAGTGAATGCTTTTAAAACAAAAATACTATAATATAATAACCTGAAAACAGGATTTCTGAATCAAGCAGTAATTACAGAATCTATAAAAATGGTGGGTCAGTGGTACCCACACAGGCTGTGTGGTCTGCGGACAGACTCAGGTTTGAAGCTGCATGAGGAACGTGCTATTTTACTGTGAGGTTATCTTAGGGACGTTCTTTGAAGATGACATCAAGGCCCCAAATTTGAGGCCTTTCAAGGAGGGTGAAGGCCAAGCCACATTCCGTCTCCTTGACCTAGAGCCTGAGGCACTGTTTACACACAAAGATCTCTGCCACCACACCCTTCTACCCTGGAGCTGTTCTCCTGACCTGGAAAATCCCTCAGTTAAGTCATTCCCCACAAGGCAAGGAAAATCAAGGCAAGGAAAGTGAAGTTGCTCAGTCGAGTCCCACTCTTTGCGACCCCATGGGCTGTAGACTACCAGGCTTCTCGGCCATGGAATTTTCCAGGCAAGAATACTGGAGTGGGCTGCCATTTCCTTCTCCAGGACACCTTCCCGACCCAGGGATTGAACTCGGGTCTCCCGCAAGGTAGGCAGACACTTTACTGTCTGAGCCACCAGGGAAGCCCTTCAAACAGCCCTTACGTGGAGACTCCTAACCCTTTTTCTTCACTGCAGCTTAGTTTACAGAATTATCAGCTTGAAAGATCCACAGGGAAGGAGGCTGCGCAGGTCAGGGCGAGCGCAGGCAGAACCCAGCAAGCCAGAGCCCGCAGGCTCCTGGGAGGGCCCACTTCCGCTGCAGACCGGAAGGGGTGGGCCGCAGAGAGCCCGGGTCCGCCATGCTGGACCCGAGACAGAACACGTCAGCCAGCAGGAGGGGGACCCCGAGGCAAGGGCACCAGGCGGAAAAAGAAGCCAGAGGCACTCCCAGGCTCCATCCCAAACCCACTGGACAAGAAACGAAACTGCGTGGCGGGGCTGGCGGAGGGAGATCCCAGGTCAGTTTGTTGCCTGAAAAAATAGTCATAACCTGAGGAGGAATTTTTAGGACTTTGAACCCAGGAAGCAGCGTCTCAGGTAGTCCTGAGAGAACTGCTCTGGGGAGACGGGGGAAGGAGTCAGATTACACAGAAGTGTGTGACAAGGGGGCTTCCCTGGTGGCTCAGACAGGAAAGACTCTGCCCGCAGTGTGGGAGACCCGGGTTTGATACCTGGGTCGGGAAGGTCTCCTGAAGGAGGTTCTGGCAACACACTCCAGTATTCTTGCCTGGAGAATTCTTCGGATAGAGAAGCCTGGTGGGCTACAGTCCATGGGTTCACAGCGTCGGACGTGACTGAGCAACTGACACTTGGCTTGCAACAAAGGAGGCAGATAACCTGAACATTAAAGGTTATTGTTAATTAAGGAAAACCAGGCATCTCAAGGAATTTAGTGCTGTATGTATGGCAAGTGTTGGGCTCACTGAACTCATTTCTTTCATGTGCATCTCAGTGATCGGGGCTTCCCTGAAGGCTCAAGCGGTAAAGGAACCGCCTGCAATGCAGGAGACCTGGGTTCAGTCAGTCCTTCAGTTGGAAAGATCCCCTGGGGAAGGGAATGGCAACCCACGCCAGTGTTCTTGCCTGGAGAATTCCATGGATGGAGGAGCCGGCAGGCTGCAGTCCGGGTGGTCACAACGAGTCAGACAGGACTGAGCCACTAACACAGCCATCTGGGGCCAGCCTCCCCCAGTTTCCCATCCCCCTGCCCATAGGGAGTAGCAGCAGCCACATCGCAGGCATTATTCTTCCTTTTGGGGCCCTCTGGGCTCAGAGAGTCACATCTAGAGGGCCAGGACGCCCCCTCTTTACTGATATAGCAAGATACTCGACTCCACAAGTGCTTGGGGAGGCTGAATGCCCTTCTTCCTTCTTTTCTCTGCTCCCTTACCTGATCAGCTCTGAGGCGGATGACCTCACCTTCCAGCACTGGTTAGGTTCACCTCAAGCCTCAGCTCACTCTGCACCTACCTCCAGATCGAACTAGGTCACCAGGAGGCAAGGGAGTCAGGGCCAAAGTGTCAGAAAAGGCGCAGGACACTCTAAGATCCATTCTGCCAAGGCCCAAGCAAACTGCCTTCCAGTAGAAAGTACACCTCAAATGTCCACCTCAGCCAGCAAAGTGGCTACACGAGGGAGGCAGAGGAATGAGGTTTGGAAGAGGTGAAGGGAGGCTTCAGTTCTAGCTTAAGCAGTTTAACTGTGAAGCAGAATGATGTGTTACAGATACCCATCGTGCCAATATCTATATTTTTGGTTTGCCTAAAACATTATTAATTTTTTTTAAATAAATTGTTACAGCCACCGTAGAAAGCAACATGGAGGTTCTCAAAAACAAAGAAAAAAAAACAAACCTGAAAAGTAGAACTAACATATGACCCAGCAATTCCACTCCTGGACACCTATCCAAAACACCCAACACGCTGATACCGAAAGACACATGCACCCCAGCACTCACAGCAGCATTGTTGACAATTGCCAAGATATGGAAGCAGTCCAGATGTCCACCAACAGATGAATGGGGAAAAGAAGATGTGGTACATACAGACAGTGGAATATTGCTTCATGTGCTCAGTCGTGTCCGACTCTTTGCAACCCCATAGACTGTATAGCCCACCAGGCTCCTCTGTCCACGGGATTCTCTAGGCAAGAATACTGGGGGAAAGGGGGGGTTGCCATTTCCTCCTCCTGGAGATCTTCCTGACCCAGGGACTGAACCCAGGTCTCCTGCATTGGCAGGCAGATTCTTTACCATTACCAACATCTGGGAAGCCCCAGTGAAATCTTACTCAGTGATAAGAATGAAATGTTGCCATTTGTAACAGCATAGATGGACTTGAAAGGCATTATGCTAAACAGAAATGTCTGGCAGAGAAGGACAAATACTTATATCACGTATATGGAATACAGAAAATGTAACTGGTGAATACAGCAGAAAAGAAGCAGGCCAAAATAGGGGTGGGAGCATGAGAGATACAGAGTGTAAGGTAGGGAGGTCTTGTACACCACAGGGAGGAGAATCCTCATTGTATGAAATCTGTGCTTGCATGCTTGAGTCGTTGCAGTCATGTCCAACTCTTTGCGACTCCATGGACTGTAGCCCACCAGGCTCCCCTGTCCATGGGATTCTCCAGGTAAGGAAACTGGAGTGGGTTGCCATGCCCTCCTCCAGGGGGTCTTCCTGACCCAGGGATCGAACCTGGGTCTCCCATATAGTGGGCAGATTCTTTACTGCCTGAGCCACTTAGGAAGCCCAAAATGGAGTATAACCTTTAAAATTATATAAAGAATAATATTTTTTAAATATTTTTTAAATAAAGATCTTTAAAAATTGTGTTTTAAATAGATCTCATACTTGACTTCAGAGAAGGCAATGGCAACTGGTTAGACTTGGAGTCTGAAATCCATGTCGATTGCCAAGTAACTCTGTGCCAAGCACCACACCCTCTCTGCTTCAGTATTTCCAGCTATAGAAGAGGCAGGGGCTTCCCTGATGGCTCAGTGGTAAAGAATCGACCTGCCAACAAATAAGACGTGGGTTTGATCCCTGGGCCGGGAAGACCGCACATGCTATGGAGCAACCAAGCCCGTGAACCGCAACTGTTGAGTCATGCTCTAGAGCCGGGAACCGCAGCCACTGAGGCCGTGAGCCTCAGCTCCTGCAGGCCTCCTGAGAGCCTGTGCTCAGCAACAAGAGGACCCAGCACAGCGAGAAGCCTGCCGCAGTGAGAAGCCCGCGCACCGAAATTCCAGAGTGGCCCCACGCTGCGACTGGAGAAAAACCCGTGCAGCAGCGAAGACCCAGCACAACCAAAAATAAAGAAAGAAATAAAAATTATTGTAAAGTGAAGGCAGCGGGCTACCTTTGTTTCTTGCCTCTCAGGGGGTTCATGCAAGAAAGTCCTGTGAAAACCCAAGCGGCATATAAAGGCAAGCCATCACAGGGGTATTTGGGGTGGGAACTACCATGAGGTTAAACTCACAGTTGCTGGAATTTTAAGGCTTATTAGCACATGTGCATTGTAGACATGAATGATGGAGAGGCGGGGGTGTTGTTCCAGCTCTATAAACTGGGTTAGCAGGCTCCCTTGTCGCCCTAAGGCCTGTGTAATTCTTCCTGTTCCCCACTCTCCATGAGTCCCTCTGCAAAACAGCAGCATTGGAGGCCATGAAGTAACTCTCCTGTCTCTCTCGTGTGTGTGTGTGTGTGTGTGTGTGTGTGTGTGTGTGTGTGTGTGTGTGTGTGGTGGGGAAGACAGTCACATGGTTTCTCTCTAAGCATGTGATTCAAAAGCAAAGCATTTTAAAGTTTTCTTTATGTTTTCCTAAAGCAGGTCACCTTCAGCATTGTGTGTGTCTCAGCCATGGCTGTAAAGTCACACTGATTTCGCTTTTACATGCCCGGTGACTTCTAGCCAGATTAATGTCACTTTAAAACAGCCACTTTGGGAAGCTGTACTTCCTGCCTAAGATCTTTACTTTGCTTAAGACACGTCAAAGACTCTTCTGGGGTTGCTTTGAGAATTGATTTACAAGCCACACAAGGAGATCCATCCTATAAGACTAAAGCAGGTCACCTTCAGCACTGTGTGTGTCTCAGCCATGGCTGTAAAGTCACACTGATTTCGCTTTTACATGCCCGGTGACTTCTAGCCAGATTAATGTCACTTTAAAACAGCCACTTTGGGAAGCTGTACTTCCTGCCTAAGATCTTTACTTTGCTTAAGACACGTCAAAGACTCTTCTGGGGTGCTTTGAGAATTGATTTACAAGCCACACAAGGAGATCCATCCTATAAGTCTAAACTGAGCTTTAACGCTATTGTTACTCAGGTGGACCACCCACAGTACTCAAAGAATAAACTTTAACTTGTTTCTGGAAAGCAAAGCTCAAACGAAGATAAAAGATTTGACACCCCTGAGGACATTTAGAGAATATACCTTGGGTTCTGAAAAGTTTCCAGAACTTTCTCAGCAGTGATACCATTGAGTGAACCCTGAGGACAACCCTGAAGATGACCACTCTGATCTGGGCATAAGGGTTTTAGTCTACTTTCTTCTGAAATTGAGTTTTACACTCGATAATCTTTAAGATGTATTTTGAAGCAAAATCTCATGAGAGCATTGGCATTTTTTATCATTCGTGGATTAAGCCAGTGACAAAATGATTCTAGAATTTGTTTGGGGGCAGGTAAATTCTGAGTTGTTTTAATGGTACATTTTTAAGCCAAGACAGGAATGCTGACTTGGACTTTTGATGAACATACTGTGATGGTTTGTCGACCTGCTGTCTCACTGAGGGATGGGTCACTAATTTTTTTTTTTCTTTTTCCTAGAATCACTTCTTGTCATTTTCTACCATCCGCTCTAGATTCCTGTGGACACTTCTGAGTGGTTGAAATGCCACAGCACAAGTTAAAAATCATCCTTTGACTAACCAAATTTTAGCTGGGGAAATGATTGTTACCATGACTGAAATACTGCTCAACCACAGTCCTGTTTACTCCTAGAAAGAACATTAAGTATTTCTTTTGAGTTCTTATTACAGCCAAATTATTATTTTCTAGGGCTTATTAGTAGACACCCTAAAAAATTATTTCCATTTACTTTTAAAACAATTTGCCTGCATTTAAATGGCATTTCTATAGAAAAGCAAATAAAATGAAGATAAATTGAATAGAAATGACTGGCAATGTTTTCAAACTACTGGATAGCACAGGGAGCTCTAGTCAATATTCTGTAATAACCTATAAGGGAAAAGTATCTGAAAGACTGATATCCAGTACATGTATAACTGAATCACTTTATTGTACACCTGAAACTATTGCAGTTTTGTAAATCAACTATACTCCAACATAAAATGAAAAAAATGTTTTCAGAGGAATGAGACAATGATATTTTCAAATTGCCTACCCTAAGGGGGAATTTTAAACAGTTTTTTTAAAAAAGCAACAATAACAGACTGAGCAACCAGAAATTCTTTGTAGTTATACCTCTCACAAAAAGGCTAAGTGTACATTAAGATGAGATTTCACTGTATCAAATACGATCCTCTATTCAGATCCGACCGTCGAACCTCAGCCCGCTGACTGGTGGCAGCAATGCAAGGCTGGATGAGCTAGTCTGACCTCGGTGGCTGCAGGGGAAAATTCCATCCAGGACAAAGCTTGGCTCTGAAGATCAGCCTGTTGAAGTGCATCATAAAACTTTACTGTTCCTTTTGGAGTCCTGGCTAAGCCAACCAGATAATAAAAGACTGATTTATAAGCCTAGTGCCTATTGGCACCTTAGCAATTCGGTGTTAAGTAGCTTGGATCGGCTCCAAGATGCTTTATTGGTCTGACGTAGTCTCAGTGGGCCGATCAAAAATGATGAGGGGCAGGCGGGAGGGCTCTTGGCCCGCGCACGCCCTGACCACCTGGGATCGTCGGCTCTCACTCAGCTCTGGCTACAGTTCTCAGCGTCACCAGGCTACGTTTCGAAGTCACATTTGTTCCCTGTGCCCTCCAGAAGTTCTCTTTGCAGCTCCACAGAACTAGGTTTTATTCTAGATTTAGCGAAAAAGCAATAGATGGACAGCGCAGAGTTTGTTTTCCTTCTGGTTAAAGGATGGACAGGGAAGCCTGGCGTGTTGCAGTCCCATGAGATCGCAGAGCTGGACACGACTGAGCGACTGAGCCGAACTGAAAGCCAGGCTGCAGTGTTGGGTTCAGTTCTTACAGAGAGGTGGGAATTCAGGCCGCCGTGCCCTTGAAGGAGCCTCCCTCCCTCCCTCCCTCCCTCTCTCCCTCCCTCTCTCTCTCCTTCCTTCCTTTTTCCTTCCTGTGTAAACGGGGGCACCAGGTATGGCTCTGAAGACTGATTGTAAGGAATTCCCTGGCGGTCCAGTAGTCAGGGCTAGACGCTTTCACTGCCGGGGCCCTAGTTCAGCCCCTGCCGGGGGAACGAATATCCCACAGCCAAAAAGATAAAAGCTCTTTGTGCTAAGGTTCCAAGCTGAGTTGCTGTCTAATCCCTAAGAGGTGAGGTGAAGTGAAGTCCATGGGATTTTCCAGGCATGAATACTGGAGTGGGTTGCCATTTCTTTCTCCAGGGGATCTTCTCGACCCAAGGATTGAACCCAGGTCTCCCACATTGTAGGCAGACGCTTTACTGTCTGAGCTACCAGGGAAGCCCTCTTTTTTTGCAGCCTTGGCAGTTGAGCCTCCATCTTTCTTTCTGTCCTGGACGATGGACACATGATCGGCCTCTGGAATTCCCTGGCTTTGCCCATGCCAGTGCCCATTCTGGATGCAGAAGTCCTGCTCCTGACGCCCGAGTGTGGCCCTGCAGCCCAGGTGATGGGCTCACCCCTGGCACACGCT
This sequence comes from Madoqua kirkii, assembly GCA_006408675.1. Classification (NCBI taxonomy): domain Eukaryota; kingdom Metazoa; phylum Chordata; class Mammalia; order Artiodactyla; family Bovidae; genus Madoqua; species Madoqua kirkii. Next base: position 23,738 of record SJYC01078813.1, read on the forward strand.
CCAGATGTGGCCCGCCTGCCCTCTCAGCCTTCTGAGTCCCGACTCCTTTGGGCGTCACTCAGCTGTGATACCCCTGGTGTGGAACCAGAGCTGGCACTTGAGAACTGGGCGGGGGACAGACAGTGCTCTGTGTGACTGAAGGCCCTGGGCACGTTCAACCTGGAGCAGAAACGACCAGGTGGAGAGGAGATAGTGATCTTCCAAAATCTGAAAACCACTGGGGCTTCCCTGGTGGCTAGAATATCCATTGAGAGTGGATAAGAACCCACCTGCCAATGCAGCAGACACAGGTGTGATCCCTGGTCCAGGAATATCCCACATCTGGGCAACTGAGCCCAAGCACGGCAAGTACTGAGCCAGCACTCTAGAGCCACACAGGCTGCAGCTAGTGAGGCCCTAGCGCCCTAAAGCTGCCACCGCCATGAGACGCTTGTGCACCAGGAGGAAGAGGAGCCCTCCCGCACAGCAGTGAACACCCAGAACCACCGAAAATAAATGCCTGAATGCTGTCCCCCGTGAGTTGTGGCCCACAGAACAGAGGAGCCTTCTTGCTGTCCCCTCCTCTGGCTGCCCAGCCAACTCCCCCAAAGCTGCTCCATGATGTTCTGTGACCTACTTTCTCCCAGAATGAAAGCTTTCCTGCTCCCTGGGAGAATCAGGGCCCTTCAAGATTTGGGTCTGGTTTCCCATCTCCCTTCTTCATTCTTTCCAGCCCAGTGGGGCTACAAAGCCAGTGATGCGTGATTCCCCAGGCACGCCCACCAGCTCTCTCCTCCTCCACCCCTGGCTCCCTCCTCTCCAATTATGGTTTCATGGTTGGTTACTGGTTTCATGGCTGGTTACTGCTGTGGGTTGAATTGTGTCCCCCTCAGGAAATATACAGGCTTCTCAGGTGATTCAGTGGTAAAGAATCCACCTGCCAATCCAGGAGACCCAGGTTTGATCCCTGGGTTGGGAAGATGCCCTGGAGAAGGAAATGGCAACCCACTCCAGTATTCTTGCCTGGAGAATCCCACAGACAGAGGAGCCTGAGGGCTACAGTCCATGGGGTCACAAAAGAGTCAGACACACCTGAATGACTAAACAACAACAGCATACACTGGAGCCCTAACCCTGGCATCTCCGAATGTGACCTTATTTGGAAATAGGGTCTTGACAGAAGTAACCAAGTGAAAATGAAATCTTCAGAGTGGATTCTAACCCAGTATGACTGTGTCCTTATAAACGGGAAATTTGGACAGAAAAAAAGGACACTCACACAGGGGAACACCACATGAAGATGAAGGCCGGAGGTGGAGTGAAGCTTCTAGAAGCTGGCTGTTACCAGTAACCACCAGAGGCTTACCGGCAGTGGCACAGAACGGTTTTTCCCTCACTAGCCTTCCGAAGAAGCCAGCCCTGTGGCCATTTGATCTTGCTTCCAGAACTGTGAGACAATAAATTTCTGTTATTTCAGGCCACCCGGTTTCCGGCGCTTTGTTATGCCAGTTCCAGCAAACAAATAGACCACAGCCCCACCTGTAAGCTCCTAGCAGATTCTCCTCCTTTATAACATGCCACCATCATTATCCCATATGTAGCCTGAGACAGCTGTGAAAAATAAAAACAAATATTGACAGGGACTTCTCGGGTGGCCCAGTGGCTGAGATTCTGAGCTCCCAATGCAGGGGTTCTGGGTTCAATCCCTGGCCCAGGAACTAGAGCCCCACCACCACAAAGATCCTACTGCCTACCATAATGAAGACCTGGCTCAGCCAAACAAATAAATAAGCAAAATAAATAAAATATTGAAGAAATATTGATTGAGCACAGGAGATGCTGGGATAATGAATATGAAAGTATTTGCATAAGTATAACATTACAGAGCATGAGATATTATGAGATCTTTACTGCAACTGAGCCAAAGCAAAGAGGTGGATGGAAGATGGGGATGGATTAAGAGTTAGGTGCAAATTCTAGCATATTCTTTACAGGATAAGAATTTTCACAGTACTACTTGTGATAGTAATAGCTAGGAGCTACTGAGCAAATAATATGCTTTATGTCTGTAGCCTTTAATATATAGCTTCCCAAGGAGTAGGAACTACTGTTATCCCAACTTTGGAGGCAAAGGGAATTAAGATTAAGGAGCCATGTGAGGTCGCAGGGCATGTCATGGCTGAGCCACAGTTTGCCTCTGAGGACACCCTGCTAACTGCTACTGCACCTGCTTGGCTGTGAGGAGAGTCAAGTGGCCTGGTCACCATCTGTCCTTGTCCCTCAGTTGCTGTGTCTCCCACAGCTTTGCTTCTCTAGCAGCTAAGCAGCTGGAGGTGAGAGCAGGCAACAGTAGCTCACAGATGAGAGTCTTTAAAGGAGTCGGTACACGTGCTCATCAGCTCTTATTACTCATCCAGTCTCTACGACTTCACAGGGTGAGCGGAGAGAACCCCTCTTCCCAGAAGGAGAGGCTTTTCTTAGGTTAAATGCCTCGAAGTATATTCTCTGGTGCAGAAGCATATCCTCTGGGGCTTTGAGGATGAAGACAGGCATGCAGGCACCTCTGCAGTCCGGCAGAGAAGGGCAAGAACAACAGACCAACCACCATTCTAGGAGCGAGCAAGGAGACCACCACCCCACCCACGGTTTCACCGAGCGGGGACCCCAGCCAGTTCTGGGGGACTGACCACAACCTCCTGATCGTCCTGCAGACTTCAGACAGAAATTGAGGCTGAAGCAGAATGAGGGGAGCAGAGCCGAGGCCTCGCGCGGTTTCCGTGTGTGTTTTCCTGTCTCAGAGGACTGACTTTGAATTTCAATGAGGACAGGCGTGTTGGCTTTCGTTCCACTTTTTTTTCCCCTGAACACCAATTCTTGGTGGTTCTGACTCTTTCTAGAGCTCCCAGGTGGGCAACCTGGGTGTCCCTCGCTGCTACAGCATCGTACCAAGGCTCTGATGTGTTGCCATCGCAGCTGCTCGAGTGCGGGAGGGCAGCCAGCTGAGGCCGACGCTCCTCCCGAACAGGACAAAACAGCAGCATCAGGGGCAAAGAGGGCCCTGCTGTCCAGCCCTGCCCAGCCCTGCCTGTTTCGCTAGACCAGGCTTTGGCTTGAGGAGTCAGGACGCCAGTCTCCCTTTGTCCATCTCTAGCAGCTTCGAGGAAGTGGCTCGATAGAACGGATGTTCCCAATGGCCTTGGACACAAATGAGCCACCTGGCTCTGCCATTCGCAGCTTCTGACTGTAGGCAAGTTGCCTAACTCCTCTGAGCGACTGTCTTTTTTGTGCGAAAGAGGATTTTGTGTCTGTCTTGCCAGGTGATCGCACTGACTGGCGAGATTATATGTCTGCTGAGACACTTCATAGGAGATCAGTGTGCTGCTGCTGCTGTTCAGTCACCAAGTCCTGTCTGACTCTTTTCCAGCCACAGAAATGATAGCCTGCCAGGCTTTATGGGAATTTTCTAGGCAAGAATACTGAAGTGGGCTCCCATTTCCTTCTCTAGGGACCCTCCTGAACCAAGGATTGAATCCATGTCTGCGGCATAGACAGGCATCTCCTGCACTGGCAAGCGGATTCTTATCAGTGAGCCACCTGGAGATCAATAAGTGATCACAATGATTATTCAATAATCAGAGAGACCGTGTCAGCCCACTGTAATCACATTGAACTCTATCCAGTCAAGAACTATCAATATTTTCTCTGTTCCAGCCACAAGGCTAAGCCTGGAGGCTCTTAAAGACATGGGCAGGGGTTCTTCCTGCAGGAAATTTCAGTCTCTAGCAGAGAATCTATAACTTGTGTTTACTGGGCTATAAATCAAGATAGAAAGAGGTGGCTGTCTGTTCTAAGTAGATAAAGTTGGTTGGTAAACAGCACTTTCAGGTCTGGCTCACGCAGAGACAACGTCAGAAAGAGCCCGTAATTAGTGACCCAGAGCCCAGGACCTGAGCTGGTTATCTCTGGGGTGCCGGCGGACATCTGGCCTAAGTAGTAAAGATGAACTCAGACCTCTGGTCCCGAGGGCACTTCAGGCTGAGCTGGACCCGTGTAATTAGCGCTGGGACCAGGCCTCTCTGGCTATAACCACAGCGGTTACTAGAGATTCTGTTTATGTCTCCCCAGCTGGGAGACTGTCCCTCTTGCTCCCTCCCAAAATACTATTAAAAGCCTCCTCCTATCATTGCAAATAGTGACAGCCTTTATTTTCTTGTGCTCCAAAACCACTGCAGATGGTGACTGCAGCCATGAAATTAAAAGATGCTTACTCCTTGGAAGAAAAGATGTGACAAACCTGGATAGCACATTAAAAAGCAGAGACATCACTTTGCCAACAAAGGTCTGTATAGTCAAGTGATGATTTTTCCAGGAGTCATGTATGGATGTGAGAGCTGAACCATAAAGAAAGCTGAGCACTGAAGAATTGATAGTTTTGAACTATGATGTTGGAGAAGACTCTTGAGAGTCCCTCGGACAGCAGAGAGATCAAACCAGTCCATCCTAAAGGAAATCAACCCTGAATATTCATTAGAAGGGCTGATGCTGAAGCTCCAGTACTTTGGCTACTGATGCGAAGAGCCGACTCATTGGAAAAGACCCTGATGCTGGGAAAGATTGAGGGCTGGAAGAGAATGGGGTGACAGAGGATAAGAGGGTTGGGTGACATCACCGACTCAATGGACATGAGTTTGAGCAAGCTCCGGGAGATAGTAAAGGACAAGGAAGCCTGGCATGCTACAGTCCATGGAGTTGCAAAGAGTCGGATACGACTGAGTGACTGAACAAGAAGACTACCTCTCTCTGCAAAAGGATGCACCATCCAGCTGAGCACCCTCTTCTCAGCACCAAAAGGAGAGGAATCCTTTTGGCATTCCTTTTCAGAAAGTTGCAGACTCCCTGGAAGAGAGGGGAAACTGAGATGGAGGTCTGGTTCTGTCCACAGTCGCTGAATGGACGCTCTTGGTGGAAAGTCCCAGCCTGCTGGAAGCAACTTGTGCAAAACCAGCAGCCATTCTGCACATTCCAAAGCCTCCTGCACCTGCAGAGACCCTTCACACAAGCCGTCTTCATTACAATGAACCATGGCCCTGGGACGCTGGGCTCAGCTATCTCCTGTATTCATCTTCAGTTGTATGCAAAGTGTTCTTCCAGAGGGCTGGCCCTCTGGTAAACAAAGTTTGCTTCACAGATAGGATTACTCCCTCAGCCTGAGTTTTTCATAAGCAGCCCTGCAAAGGTATGCGTTTCCAGCCTGGACTTGCTGACTTTATGACACGTATCTGTTCAAAGGCCAAAGCAAGAGTTAAAAATGAATATGTTGGTAAGTGAATGGCCCTGGGACGCTGGGCTCAGCTTCTCCTGTATTCATCTTCAGTTGTATGCAAAGTGTTCTTCCAGAGGGCTGGCCCTCTGGTAAACAAAGTTTGCTTCACAGATAGGATTACTCCCTCAGCCTGAGTTTTTCATAAGCAGCCCTGCAAAGGTATGCGTTTCCAGCCTGGACTTGCTGACTTTATGACACGTATCTGTTCAAAGGCCAAAGCAAGAGTTAAAAATGAATATGTTGGTAAGTGGAAGACATTCCAAACTGAAGGCTTGATTGCCAAGAAGTTCTAGGGAAAACACTCCATTTACAAACCGTAGAAGTGAGATAAGGTGGATTAAAGAGCTTGGTCAGGGGTTACTAATAAAGGGATTATGTGGCTGCAGAGTTGATGAATAAGAGGAACTTGGGAAACTATTAGTAAACAAAGTTCTGCCGACCTAATACTGTCGATAGAAAAGAAAAGGGGAATTTGGGGTAGGTGTGCAGGCTTAAATATAGAATTAAACACCACTCAGAAATTCCAGAAAGATAGAAAATAGCCTGAAATGGTTCAGTTACACAGAAGTTACCCAACTGAAAGTTGTAAGGGGCGGATCGCGAGTTGCTGCTTTTGACATTAGAAAAGCCTCCACTGGGAGAGTCCAAGCTTAGCACACGTCAGGTCTCCTGAGTATACACCGGTAGTCCAAACAGTTCTCTTGGCCCTCACAGTGCAGATATTGACAACCAGCTCCCTTTCTTCTCACTTCTGGGGTCCCAATTTCTTATGCCTAGCCCCCTACTAAGTTACCCTGCTATTGAGAAGTTAATTAATCCAAGATCAGGCAAAAGTCCTTAGAGGGCTAGTTTTGTCTACATGTACAGGCTTAGCTCCTCCAGAGCTTACAACCTTCTCAGAGTGGGTTATCACACAAATGACGCCGTGATATGGGGCTTCCCTGGTGACTCAGTGGTAAAAAACAAATTCACCTGCCAATGCAAGCAAGAACCTCAGGTTCAATCCCTGGGTCAGAAAGATCTCCTGGAGAAGGAAATGGCAACCCACTCCAGTGTTCTTGCCTGGGAAATCCCATGAACAGAGGAGCCTGGCAGGCTACAGTCTATGGAGTCACAAAAGAGTCAGACATGAGTTATGACTAAACAACAAAAATGCTATGATATTGTTCTGTCATACTCATAGCATAAAGGAAAGATGATGCTGTTCACTGAAGTGCCTTTAGGTCGAAGTGGAGCTTTGCAGAGTGTTTCTAGAAGCTTGCACCCTGTCACTGCATTGCAGCAGGTTAATGTACTTTCCGGCCAGACCACTTCTGCCTGTTTTTCCTCCCCCACCCCCTGCACTTATCTTTCCTCCCCCTGACTTAACTTCATCTTTAGATAAGACTGATCACAGTTCAGTGCCACAGGAAAAAAAAAAAACGTTAGGTGAAATAGCGTCAACAAAAGAAAGGTGTGTACATGCTCTCTTTACAAGGGCAGTTTCGACCACAGTTTCTAATGATACCTGATTTGATGAAGTCATGTTTCCCTTGCAAGGCAGTGATCATGAGCTTTCTCAGGAAGGTGACAAGTGGCAGAGTGCATTGTTACTCAATTCAGTTTTTGTGTGTTAAGTCGCTCAGTTGTGTCCGACTCTTTGCGACTCCGTGGACTATAGCCTGCCAGGCTCCTCTGTCCATGGGATTCTCCAGGCAAGAATACTGGAGTGGGTTGCCGTTTCCTTCTTCAGGGTATCTTCCCAACCCAGGGATCGAACCCAGGTCTCGAGCATTGCAGGCAGAGGATTTATCCTCTGAGCCACCAGGGAAGCTATCAATCCTGTTTAGTGTATATTATATAGGCTCAGATGGTCGAGAATACGCCTGCAATGCAGGAGACTCACGTTTAATCCCTGGGTGGTTAAGATCTCCAGAGAAGGAATGGCAACCCCCTCCAGTATTCTTGCTTGGAGAATCCCATGGACAGAGGAGCCTGGTGGGCTACAGTCCATGGGGTCGCAAAGAGTTGGACTAGTGGCTAATGGACATAGTAGTGTTTTCCAGGTTCAGGCCTTACCCACGGCCACCGCGCTCCAGTCCATTTGTGGATGCTGGTTGCAGTGGTGTTTGACTTTGTTTGAAAGCAGACATGAGTGAAACTCACTAACCTTGAAGGGTGATGGACACATGGTGACTGCTAGCCTGAACGTTTCCAATCATTCTCCTGCAGTAATCAGGAAACAGTAAACGAAAGTGTTACGAGCAGGCTCGTGACAAACAGTAGAGCAAATAGTGACAAAGGTCGAAGAGGGAAGCTTTCTCTGACAGCCGTGTCTGGAGACTGTACTTGCAGTAAGTGTGAAGAGCAGTTATTTCCTGGTGCGGCTGCCGAACACCCAGATGATGTGCAGATACCCATGGAAATCTCCACAGCAAGATGGGAAACGTCACGCTCTTAGTACCTAAGTGCCAAGATTTAATGAAGCGTAGATGTAGAAACGGTGATGTCACACATAACTTGGCATGGCTGTGGGGAGCGCCAGGATTCTGAATCCAGAGCTTTGAAGTTGGCCGGCATTGAACAGTATAGACAAGGGATAAAACCATTTGTTTTCTGTGTTGGTAGGTGAAAGGCAATGGTGCATGATTGCTGGGGTAGCTGTGGGGAGAGGTGGGTGTCTTTTGGAGCCCAAACACCTGTGACTCCAGAGCTGTGGCTTAAGGGAGAAAAAGCACATTTATATCACACAGTATTTTCATGTACTAAACTCCGTGCTCAGCAATAGGTCACCTGGATGAGCCAAAGCAGAGATGAAAGGCATATTGTTTTGATTACGGCCACCTCCAGGTGCTCCCCCTGGAGCTCAGTGAGCCGCGAGGGCCCTGCCATCTCCTCCCCCTTCTAGCCTCCTGCCTCCTCCAGCTGTCTCTCTCCCGGCCCTTTGTGGGCGAGCCCCAGACTCAGCCCTCGAGAAGCCCAGCCATACATGACTGTTAGCATGAGAATGAATCACACTTTGTGGGGCTGAGTTGCTGGAGACGGTTTGCTTGGTCCTGGCCTTTACCATAAACTGTTTGGAAAGTTTTCTCTAGCCCTCCTCTCCAGGTCCCGCCCCACTATGGTGTTTACCTCCGGTCAACAACTCTGTTTGCACAAGTGAAGGCTTCTGTCCCATCACACACAGTTTAAAGTACAATGCAAAGCATTTGCCACAGACATTATGAAAAGAAAGGTGTACCTTTCACATCCTTTTTCTGAATTGTGTTGTAAATGTATAAGAAAATATAAATTCTTGCAAAAAAATATAAGTTCTTGCAAATTGATTAAATAAAAGCAAAGCTCAGGAGAAAAATATAGCAAGGACATAACCAGTTTTAGGAGGAAAAAAAAACAAAATTTGCAAATGCATGTATCATAAAAGATGGTTTCATGAAAAATATAGAGAATGTGAAGCAAAATAAGTGGGCAATATTTTTTTTCCTTTACAAATTGACAAATATTAAAAGGCAATATGCAATGCGGTCAAAGACTGTAAAAACATATTTCTTCACTGCTGGTGGGAATGCAAATGCTTATTGCCTTTCAGGATGGACAGAGAGGCCTGGAGTGTTGCAGTCCACGGGTAGCAGAGTCGGACACGACTGAGCTGCTGATCTGACCACCTTTCCAGGGGGCAGTTTGTGTTAAACTGTTTTCCTCTGGACAGAAAAAGAAAGAAGTAACTGCATGGATGACCGCAATGAGGTAAAAGAAAATATCAGCAGAGAACAGTGGAAAATATTCTTATACTTGATGGGGTGGGGCCTGCTTAGAATAAAACCAACGCTAAAGTCTGTAAAGGGAGCGCAGTCAGCTCCAAGTGCTGAAAAGATGAAACTACACTCAAAGCTGTATCATAAAGCGAAGCACAGATGTCAAGCTGGATAAAATAACTTCTACAGTGTGCAAGAGTGACAAACGCTTGGTGAACCTGCAGGGGTGGCAGCTTGTGGACCTTCGTCTCTC
>SJYC01078814.1:0-21633 GCA_006408675.1 Madoqua kirkii
GTTGCAGTGGTGTTTGACTTTGTTTGAAAGCAGACATGAGTGAAACTCACTAACCTTGAAGGGTGATGGACACATGGTGACTGCTAGCCTGAACGTTTCCAATCATTCTCCTGCAGTAATCAGGAAACAGTAAACGAAAGTGTTACGAGCAGGCTCGTGACAAACAGTAGAGCAAATAGTGACAAAGGTCGAAGAGGGAAGCTTTCTCTGACGCCGTGTCTGGAGACTGTACTTGCAGTAAGTGTGAAGAGCAGTTATTTCCTGGTGCGGCTGCCGAACACCCAGATGATGTGCAGATACCCATGGAAATCTCCACAGCAAGATGGGAAACGTCACGCTCTTAGTACCTAAGTGCCAAGATTTAATGAAGCGTAGATGTAGAAACGGTGATGTCACACATAACTTGGCATGGCTGTGGGGAGTGCCAGGATTCTGAATCCAGAGCTTTGAAGTTGGCCGGCATTGAACAGTATAGACAAGGGATAAAACCATTTGTTTTCTGTGTTGGTAGGTGAAAGGCAATGGTGCATGATTGCTGGGGTAGCTGTGGGGAGAGGTGGGTGTCTTTTGGAGCCCAAACACCTGTGACTCCAGAGCTGTGGCTTAAGGGAGAAAAAGCACATTTATATCACACAGTATTTTCATGTACTAAACTCCGTGCTCAGCAATAGGTCACCTGGATGAGCCAAAGCAGAGATGAAAGGCATATTGTTTTGATTACGGCCACCTCCAGGTGCTCCCCCTGGAGCTCAGTGAGCCGCGAGGGCCCTGCCATCTCCTCCCCCTTCTAGCCTCCTGCCTCCTCCAGCTGTCTCTCTCCCGGCCCTTTGTGGGCGAGCCCCAGACTCAGCCCTCGAGAAGCCCAGCCATACATGACTGTTAGCATGAGAATGAATCACACTTTGTGGGGCTGAGTTGCTGGAGACGGTTTGCTTGGTCCTGGCCTTTACCATAAACTGTTTGGAAAGTTTTCTCTAGCCCTCCTCTCCAGGTCCCGCCCCACTATGGTGTTTACCTCCGGTCAACAACTCTGTTTGCACAAGTGAAGGCTTCTGTCCCATCACACACAGTTTAAAGTACAATGCAAAGCATTTGCCACAGACATTATGAAAAGAAAGGTGTACCTTTCACATTCTTTTTCTGAATTGTGTTGTAAATGTATAAGAAAATATAAATTCTTGCAAAAAAATATAAGTTCTTGCAAATTGATTAAATAAAAGCAAAGCTCAGGAGAAAATATAGCAAGGACATAACCAGTTTTAGGAGGAAAAAAAAACAAAATTTGCAAATGCATGTATCATAAAAGATGGTTTCATGAAAAATATAGAGAATGTGAAGCAAAATAAGTGGGCAATATTTTTTTTCCTTTACAAATTGACAAATATTAAAAGGCAATATGCAATGCGGTCAAAGACTGTAAAAACATATTTCTTCACTGCTGGTGGGAATGCAAATGCTTATTGCCTTTCAGGATGGACAGAGAGGCCTGGAGTGTTGCAGTCCACGGGTAGCAGAGTCGGACACGACTGAGCCGCTGATCTGACCACCTTTCCAGGGGGCAGTTTGTGTTAAACTGTTTTCCTCTGGACAGAAAAAGAAAGAAGTAACTGCATGGATGACCGCAATGAGGTAAAAGAAAATATCAGCAGAGAACAGTGGAAAATATTCTTATACTTGATGGGGTGGGGCCTGCTTAGAATAAAACCAACGCTAAAGTCTGTAAAGGGAGCGCAGTCAGCTCCAAGTGCTGAAAAGATGAAACTACACTCAAAGCTGTATCATAAAGCGAAGCACAGATGTCAAGCTGGATAAAATAACTTCTACAGTGTGCAAGAGTGACAAACGCTTGGTGAACCTGCAGGGGTGGCAGCTTGTGGACCTTCGTCTCTCAAGCAGGGATCCAGCCCAGGCCCTCGGCCGTGAGAGCACAGAGGCCCAGCCACTGGACCACCAGGGAATCCCCAGCAGGCTGGTTAGCAGTGGCGTGTACTGTTAGTTATGCCGCGTGCCTCGTGAGAGGGCTACATGAAAGGCTGTTAAGGTACATCACGGTGTGAAAAGACTGTAGAATAGGAAATGCCTTCGGATTTATTCTAGATATATATGTGTACATAGGCTCACGTATTCATATAAACAAGTCTGGAAAGTTATACACGAAAAATAATGATCTCTGGTTGAATGAGATAACAGAGGATTTTGCTCCTCAATTCTAATATTTCTAAGCTTTTGAAAATTTTTAAATAAGCAGATTACTTATATAAGACAAAATATATTTAACAGAAAAAAGGAAGATAAAGGGATTATGTCTTTCTCCCATTCTTTCCACTGTTTTTTCTTTTTAATAAAAAAAATGATAAATTAGGAATACAGCAAATGGTTTTACCCAGATTTCATTTCAAAAAACAGAAATACTGTAACTGCTGGGATTGTATGTGAATGACAGGTTTTTATTTGTATGTTATTCAACTTTTTAAATACATTTTCATTTTAAAAGTGCATTTTCAAGTAAAAGAGCATGTTGAAATAAAAAGGAACTTACTACTATAGAAATAGGTGGGAAAAGTTCCAGTTTTACTGAACTGCTTTGTGATGTAAAAGTGGGTGAGAAAATGATTATGTAAACCAAGAAAAGGATAAAGACTTTCCCTGCCTTGAAAACTGTCTTTGTTATAACCTGGAGACTGTTTCTTTCAAAACTTCCTTGACTATGCAGATGAGAAATCTGATCCCTAGAGAGCGTAAACAAGAGCCAGGCCTTGCTTAGTATTATTGCCCTGACATTCAAAAACAGGATCATACAGAGTTGAGACAGACACAGGACTAGAACCCTCGGCTCCCGGTTTTAAACTTCTCTTCACTGTTTTATGACCTGCCTTTAATCCTGAGTTCTATTCTCTTTACAATGCGGTGCTGTTAGGTGTTACACTCGCTCACTGCTTCCTTGTTTCTTCCTAAAATCTAATGAGTTAAATACATTTTAGCAACTATTTCTAAAATGTGTAAAGAATATAAGCTTTGTCTTCCTTAAAATGTTTTTGCGACCTTTCTGATGTTTTTACACCATTTAAACAATGGAGAATTAGCCATTTGACTTGAACGATTATGCTCTTCTCGCTATTTCTTTTACTGCTGCTGTTAGCATTAAAATAGAGTTCAAGACACGTAAATAAGTAACGTCCAGCTGGGAGAGCCTAAGATTCAGCCTGATGACATTGGGCCTTCACAAGAAAAATTTTGGCCTTTACCATTAGTTCTTTTTTTCTTTCTTTACTTTTTTTAAAACAAAATTTGATTGGAGGACAAATGCTTTATAAGCGTTGTGTTGGTTTCTATACATCAGCCTGAGTCAGCCGTAGACATACATATGTCTCCTCCCTCCTCAACTTACTGGCTTTTTAAAAAAATGTTTTTTTTTTTTTAATTAAATTGAAGTATAGTTGATTAACAATATTGTGTTGGTTTCAGGTGTAGTGATTCAATTTTATATGTATGTGTCTATATATATATATATTCTTTTTCAGATTCTTTTCCAGCATACATTCCATTATAATGTGTATCTATTCCATTCCATTATATATATATTGTATATATTATGTTCTTTTCCATTATTACAAGATATTGGCTATAGTTCCCTGTGCTATGTACTAGGTTCTTGTTGTCTACCTATTTTATATGTAGTATGTGTATCTATTAATACCAAACTTCTAATTTATCCTCCCCTGCTATCCCCATTTGTAACCATAAATTTGTTTTCTATGTCTGTGAGTCTATTTCTGTTTTGTAAATAAGTTCATTTATATCATTTTTTTAGATTCCCACATATAAGTGATATTATATGTTTGTCTTTGTCTGACTTCACTTAGTATAATAATTTCTAGATCTATCCATGTTGCTGCAAATTTCATTACTTTCTTCTCTTTGTGGCTGAGTAGTGTTCCATTGTGTATATACACATGCACATATGTGTGTGTATCACATTTTCTTTATCCATTCATCAACTGATGTTTAGATTGCTTCTGTGTCTTGACCATTGTAAACAGTGCTGCTATGAACACGGGTTGGATGCATCTTTTGGCATCAGAGATTTCCTCTCTTCCAGATATATGCCGAGGAGTGGGATTGCTGGATTATGTGGTAACTCTTTTTTTATTTTTTAAAGGAACCTTCATACTGTTCTCTGTAGTTCCCCATTAATTCTTTAAAAAAAAAAAAAAGAATTCCTGGTGGCTCAGGGGTTAAGAACCTGCCTTCCAATGCAGGGAACATGAATTTGGGGTTCAATCCCTGGTCGGGAAACTAAAGTCCCACAGGCCGTGCAGGGGGCAGCTAAGCCTGCGTGCGATCAGTGAAGACGCGGGCGTGCTCAGTCACTCGCTGAGCCTGACTCTTTGTGACCCCAGGGACTGTAGTCTGCCAGGCTCCTCTGTCCATGGGGCTTCTCAGGCAAGAACACTGGAGTGGGGTGCCGTTTCCTCCTCCAGGGGGTCCTCCCAGCCCAGACATCCAAGCACATCTGCGTTGGGAGGAGGATTCTTTACCACTGAGCCACCTGAGAGGCCCTAACAAAGACCCAGCGCAGCCAGAGGAAAAGGAAAAGATGGGCGCAAATTCCCAAACTTCTTCTCGACATCTCGGTGGGACAGGAAACAGCTCTGAAAACAACCAGGCCCGCTCCTCATATTTACACAGACATGTAGACATGAGTATTTCCAGGCATTACATTAACAGGACCTTCAATCTCCAACAATGAGAGTCCAGATTTTGCTCCAAAATTCTGTCCTCCATAAAGAAACCTGGAAAACAAGGAGAAAAAGCCTAGAAAACTTTCAAACTAAAGAAAACAGAGGAGGCCACAAGAAGCTTCCTATCTCAATAACTTCACTATTCTCTGAGATAAATCATTTAGGGCAAAATTCTAACTGGATAGGATTCCCTTAGAAACTACGACCGCCTGTGAGAACTTCCTGTGGTTCAGTGGTTGGGGCTCCCAAGTTCCTACTGCAGTGGGCCCAGGTTCATCGTTGACCTGGAAACTAAGATCCCTCATGCCACAAGGTTTGGCCAAAAATAATAAAAGAAAAAAATTTTTAAAGAGAAAGTCTGACAGCCTATTTATTATAAAGTCTACCTGGAAGGGCACTTTTCCAGAATAGCTCCGACTGAAGATTGAATAAACTACAAGCAACAAATAAACCAGAACATGAGGACAGTGTGCTCGTGTACGACTCTGTGCGACCCCAGAGTTCTAGCCCACCAGGTTCCTCTGTCCTTGCGATTCTCCAGGCAAGAATACTGGAGTGGGTTGAGACGTCACGCGTGTACATAGCTCGTCATTTGAGTAATCAAAGGAGAGGGTACATTATGGTGATATGTTTGATGTTTGTAATAATTTGGACCACGTGAACTCAACCTTCCCCAGTGGAATTCATAAGATGCTGATGTGAACCCCCAAGAAGGACTTTCACCTGGCCTGAATTTGAAGCGTAAAGACTCTCGGTTTGAATCCCAGCTCTGTCCCACTTTACTAGCTGTCTGCCTAAGGTCAGTTGTCCAATCTTGTAAAACTGAAACAACATTTATTGTATATGGTGGCAATATCAATTAAATAATACACTATATGAGACTGACACACATTTAGCCTTACCTAATCCATTTACATTCTTCTAGTTATCTAGGAGCCTGTGGGTATTAAAAAAAAAAAACAAAACCAGGAGACTTGTTTGCTGAATAACATTACAGAACTGGAAACTTGTGACTTAAAAACAAAAACAGACCTCAGCTAAAAATAGAATCCCAGAAAGAGTCCCCTCCCACTGTAAAGTGACATCAGAAACCACAGCCTCACAGACTCTTCTCAATATATGGGAACTGATGGAGGGCATGGGTTACTCTAGAAGTCTCAAAGACTGTCTTAAGCAAGCCATCCCTTTTCAGTCCCAACTGGCCACAGTTTTGTGCTCTAGTCCCCAAAGTTCGTATCAGGAAGTAGAGAGTCCTTCCGTCTCATCAGAAACACTTAGCATATTTATATATACAAGTTATGACATTGCAGTAAAATTAAAAAAGTAAGCGGAGAAATCATAGAGACAGCATATCTAATTTTCCTGATTTGTTCTAAAGTAAAATCACACTTTTTGCTGGGGGAAGGGGGTTATTTTATCTTCCTCTTTTACATAGATGGATATCCAAGGAACCAAGAATAGATGATTTCCCCTTTTTTACGTAGGAGATCTTACTCAAGTAAGAAACCATTCGATTACACAAACATTCCTAGTCCTTCCAGATGGCACTTTCTCTTTATATTATTTTAAAATATGTTGTTATATACTGTGTCTGGTTAGAAATACATTGATTTCCTTAAAATTGTACTAAGCTGTTGAAAGAGCAGGACAATTTGTAAATTTCCCCTTCTTATGTAAAAGATATTCCTTAACTCTGAAATTGGACATCATTACTCTTCATAATTATTTCTATATTCCTTGACTGTTGTGCCTCTGTGTATACGTGTGTGTGTGTGTTGGAGTTTGTCATAGAATGGATTTGCGCATTGTAACCAGATTGTCTTGTAAGGCCATGGGCTTTGTCCAGAATCTAGTTAGAGCCCTTTAATAATGTGTGGTCCTTTCAGTTACAAGATCATGTTCGGGGGATCTAATGTGCAGATGGCGATTGTGGTTAACAACTCTGTGTTATATTTTGAAAAGTTGCAGAGAGTATAGATTTGGAAACGTTCTCACCATATGTGAGGGGATGGACGGTGTCAGCTCCACTGTGGGGAAGTCATTTTGGTACATTTGTAAGTGTATCAGATCAGAACATTTGTGTGCCTTAAACTTACCCTATATTATATTTCGACTCTATCTCAATAAACCTGAGGAGAGGTGGGAAAAGAACTGTGTGCTCCTGAAGTTGGAAGTTTAAGAAGAGAATACTGGGAAGAGAGGAAACACATTTCTTACAGACCCAAAGAGATACAAAATCAATTAAGAGACCAACAAGGCGGGTTACAGACTGGGAGGGACTGAAACAATGTTATAATAGCCACGGGAGCTGAAGGCCTAAGTCCCTGTTCTAGACTATAAACAAGACTCAGCATGTTCCTCCAGAGAGTCTGCCGAGAATCCAAGGGATATTCCAGCACCCCAAATTACATGGGAAGACAACCCCCCCTTTTTTTAGCCCCAGGCAGCTCTTTATTCATGGTCAGCAGTGGCCTGGGCACAGGGGATTGCACTCGGGGACCCCAGCCAGGCACGCTGAGCCTCGCCGCCTCCACGGCCAGAGTTTGGGCCCGGCCGCCCAACCCCGAGGGTGGGGCTCCTGGCAGGCTCAGCGACAGCTCTGTCCTCCAGGGCTGTGCAGCGCCCGCGAAACCCTTGGCTGGCCAGGGCTGAGCTCCATGCAGCCCCTGGGCCCAGGACCCTCATATCCGGCACCACGTAACACAAAGCACCTCCATCATCCAGACCATGGCAGTTGGCACTGGAGTACACCAAACCACAAGAACCCTGCCAGCTCAGTGTCTTCCCCTTACCCCAGCAGGGATAAGCTGCTGGGACCTCATCCATCCTGACCTGCACCCACAGCCAGGCAGAGACAGGACAACGCAGGGGAGGGAGCGGCGAGGCTGCTCCAGACCTCTGGGCATCAGATGTTCACAGTCGAGGTTAATTTACAAAGGGCAAGGGACCATGGGGTGGGGCCAGGGCTAGGCTCCAGGGTCCCATGTCCGAAGGTGGACGGGCCAGACCAGGAGACTGCACAGGGCCAGGGCGGCGGCCACGCCCACACCACCTGTCACGCCCACCGTCACCCAGTGGCAGAAAGCCACACGGGCTTTGCAGCAGAGCTCCAAGAGCAAGGGTTTGGGTAGTTCGAAAGAATAGATTCTTTGTTTTTAAATACTATCTTTCAACCTGGAGAAGAATTTGAATTCGGTATAGAAATGTTTAAGACAATCAGATCTTCAGGATTAACATTTGGGGAGGAGATTGTACATATTTAATATTCTGTGTACTCTAGTGTTTAAGAAATTATGATGTGGAAAAATTTGACCTATATGTTACTCTATGTAGTTAATATCTAAGAAAATTAGGCACAAGTTTAAATGGGAGTTACTAGGCCAATCCCTCTCCACTGAACTGATTCTACAAAGCTCATTTCCCCATCTCTGCCCTCCTCCTCAAGTACAAAAGTCATAAAGAATTATAAACAGTCATAAACTGTTAACTTGTTTAAGATCTAGTCCAAGGGGAGCCCCTCACATCCCCACTACAAGACAATACAAGAGTGGTTATTTTAAAGGTGTGTCCATTGACAACTGGAAGTCAACACAAAGCCAGCTGGAGGCTCTCTCGCTGCCTCCCACAAATACCCAGTTAAAGAGGACCGCTCCTTCACAGAGATAACTACCATTATCTCACATTATCTAGAGATAATTAACATTAAACATCCCATTGGTTTATTTTACAAAAGCTCTTAAAGCATTTAAAATTTGTCTACCACGTCTGTCAGGCCTGAAAGCAAAGTATGCTTCCTTTGTCTTTCAAAAATACGAAAAAGAGAAACCAAAAACAAAACCCCACAAACAACTCCCAATCTGCTTTTTACCAATAGGCCCAAACAAGTCAAACAAGAGAAGGATGAGGAAGCTTCCCTGGGGATCCGGTGGCCAAGACTCCAAGCTCCCAATGCGGAGGCTTGGCTTCCATCTCTGGTCAGGGAGTTAGAGCCTGCACGCCACAGCTAAGAACTGGTGCAGCCTAATCAAATAAACATTTTTTTAAAAAAAAGAATGGAAAATTTTTACACATCCCAGCAGGTGTCAGAGGTTTTCTCTTTTCTTTTCTAACCACTAAGTGCATGTAAAGCAATGCACTTTCTTGTTTCCAATTTTCCTGTAAATGGTTGACCTCAGCCTATTGTGGGCACAGAGTGAGTGAGTGAAGTTGCTCAGTCGTGTCCGATTCTTTGCAACCCCGTGGGGTGTAGCCTACCAGGCTTCTCCAGACAAGAATACTGGAGTGGGTTACCATTCCCTTCTCCAGGGGATCTTCCTGACCCAGGGATTGAACCTGAGTCTCCCGCATTGGAGGCGGATGCTTTAACCTCTGAGCCACCAGGGAAGCCTTCTAAATGCTCTCAGATTACGTGGTGCTAGTTTAGAAAAAGTTAACAGTGCGTGAGGATCACAGTGCTTCTTGGCCTTTAAGGAGCATATGAATCCCCTGGAGAAGGTCTTAAATTGCAGATTCTGATGCAGTAGGTCTGGAATGGGGCCAAGAGTCTGCATTTCAGGTTCCCAGGAGATGCGGGTGGTTTTGGTCCCCTGATGTCATGATGTCGTGTAGACTCGTGGGGATGGTAGCCGTAAGCTACATTTCTAGTTAGAACCAGAAAGGTTTACTCTGGAGGCAAAAAACGTTTAAGGCAAACTCTGCCAAGAGAGGTGTTTGTTCTGTATATATGTAGCCTTTTCCTTTCTTAGAAAACAGTAGAGGAGGGGTTCATGCTGATGGGGCTTCCCAGGCGGCGCCAGTGGTAAAGAACGCTCTTGCCAGTGCAGGAGACATGAGAGACCGGGTTCAGTCCCCGTGTTGGGAAGATCCCCTGGAGAAGGGCACGGCAACCCACCTCAGCGTTCTTTCTGGAGAATCCCATGGACAGAGGAGCCTGGTGGCCTATCTCCACAGGGCCGCAAAGATTCGGAAGCGACTGGCAAGTGGCTGAACACACACACACGCACACACACACACACACACACACACACACACACACACACACGCGCGCGCGCCGATACTGCCGGTCCCTCTTCCATCTGCATTCCCCTCCTTTCCTTGGGTCTCCGTCATGCAGGGTGTTAGTGATGATGGCCCTGGAAACTGCCCAAATCTCTTAAAATCTGGGAATCATGAAAAAAAGAAAATGGTTCTACAACTGAGATGGGAGCCAGCACATTTTGACGGTGCGGCTGTTTATTTAAAGCAACCCCTCTGGCAATAAACCTTGAGGGCAGAGGGGCTGGATTTTGAGGCTGAGATGAAAGCAAACACTGGGAGAAGAAACAACTACCGAAGCCACTTGCCTGCTGGTGGGGGAGGCGGGAGCAGGCGCCCAGCACTGGCCCGACAGCCCATCCCTGAGGGTTAGTTAAGACCCAGCCGTCATGGAAGGCCACCTCGAAGCCCAGCTCCCAGGAGGAAAATGATGGCCAAAGGGAAAACAAGGGCGGGGCCTGTGAGTAGACAAAATGAACCCTCCCTCTCGTCAGGAGCGAGGATCGGCTGGGCAGATCACAGAGCCCTTGCTTAGGGCTCTGCAGGACTCCGATTAGAGAGACAGGACACGTGTGTGTGGACAGTGGTGGGAAGCGGAGCCCCCACCGCTGCAGGTTCTTACAACAACTGAACCAGAACAGCTCAAGAGAAGAGGACTCTGGACGGAGCCCTCCTGGGGCAGTGCTGTGTTCTGTCTCGAAAGCAATATTGTTATTACCGCACAGCGCTTCCTCTCTTTGTTTTACTGTCTGAGCCAACCCTGGGCCCGGCTGCCCAGACATTCATTTTCCTGCTTAGGACACTTAGTTCCAGAAGAATAACACGATGAGTAACTGGAGGCTTGGCAAGAGATGATACCATCCTGCGTGGAAAAAAAAAAAAAAAGTACAGTGCGTGCCCCTCAGATAGAGCCCACACTAGGAAAGGGAAAGGAGAAATCTGGGATTGCCAGAGACCTGCCCCAGCAGGGAACGGGGAACTTCGGAGCGGCCCGCTGCTGTTCCTCAGCAGGAATGAATTTTAAAATTCCAGCCCCTGTGAAATCAGAAGAGAGGCTGGAGGAAGCTGAAGCCCAGAAAAGCAGGAGCTCTGCAGACAGCTGACTCGAAAGGGTAGGCTTTCAGGCTAGGCTGCCCTCAGGCAAAACTCTGTCTCTCGGTCAGTTCCACTGTTTTCCGCTTATCCTGCTGTCTGATAGTCTAAAAACAGAGATTAACGTGGAGCGTTATCTGTTTAAAATGCAGCCCTCCCTGGGAATGGTAATAAGCCATCAGCCACTTGCAGGTCGTTGTGAACTGGTTTCATTCAGGGAGTGGGGATTAGAATGGAGAAAACGGAGACAAGCGCGTAATCAGTCGAGCCTCTCTTTTACGCACACGAGGAAATCCGTGGTCAAGAGAGGAAGCCTCAGGTTCAAGAGCACAGAAGGTCAACGGCAGAGTGAGGTTACAGCTACTGCTCTTGGTCTGCAGGACCGAACAACTCCTATTCCCCCGGCACAATTAAGGCTTGCTTTAGTTTTAATAGTCACACGTGCGTGCATGCTAAATCACTTCAGTTGTGTCTGACTCTTTGCGACACTAGGGACTATAGCCCACCAGGCTCTCCTGTCCATAGGATTCTCCAGGCAAGTTTGCCATACCCTTCTCCAGGAGATCTTCCCAATCCAGGGATCGAACCTGCGTCTCCTGCACTGGCAGGTGGGTTCTATACTGCTGAGCCACATAGGAGGCCCTTAGATAGTCATAAAAGTTGAGCATCTCCTCTGGGCCAGGGCAGGAAGAAGAACTGAAGACACAGCCGGTGTGAGTTCATGGACCTCAGTTCATGGAGCTTATAGTCTAATTTGGGAGACTGATAAATAAAAAAAACCGCCACCTAGGAAATCAGGCCAACTAGAGGAGAAGGCAATGGCAATCCACTCCAGCAGTCTTGCCTGGAGGATCCCATGGACGGAGGAGCCTGGTGGGCTACAGTCCACGGGTCGCCAGGAGTCGGACACGGCTGAGCGACTTCCCTTTCACAGTTATAAAGGAAGACAACAAGGGATGTGATGAAGAGGGAAGACCCCTTCATATTAGGTGGCAGAGAAGGTCTCAGGGGGCACTCAAGGAGGGCTCTGGAGGACACGAGAAACCACCCTCCAGAGTCCAGGGCAAGTACAAATAAGGCCTAAATAAATCCGCGAGCAAAGGAAAAACTGCACGTCATCTGCAAACAGAGAGGGCCAAGTCGCCTGAGTGCTGGACTTCAAAGATCTGAGTTCAGCCCATGAGCCCGCTACCTACCAACTCTGCCCACACTGCTCGGGCCCGGAGCTGAGGTTGTAAGAGACAGTGGTTACACCTGCCGTCTTCATCGTGACAGCCACCAAGATGAGGACTGGCCAGCCTCACAGTTCACTTGCCTGCTGCCCTGGGCACTTCACCACTGCACTCCACGGCTGCATTTCCCATTTCTAAGCAATATAAAGTTGTCTTTTACACTCACTTCTTGGTTCTGATATTTTAATATTGTCTCCCCGGTGATTTCCTTTCAAAATCCTGACAAGTCTTCCAATCCTAGATCAGATCTTTAGTTCACTGTTCCGTTATTTGGTTGGACTGAAAAACATACCGATTTGCCTGCACTCAGATTTTAATAATATTTTGGCTCTGTATTTTCATTTCTGCTGCCACTAACAAATGCCAGCCTCTGTGAATTTCTTAAACTGCCACTTGAAAATTAAAAAACAAGAATACCACCTGGTGAATCCTGAAAAACTTTAAATAAATATTTCTTTTACTATTGTCTCATTCCTTTGTGAGTCCAATTAGCATAGCTCTTACCCACCCCCATTCAGTATTTCTCATTTATACTTTGAGTGGATATATAACATACAGTCAAAAAAAGTGTGATGTATTTTCTCAAATTGAACACACTCACACAAAGAGCATCAGATTAAGAAATGGAAGACTATAAACTCCTCAGGAATCCTTCCATGACTTTTTTAAAAAGCAGGTTCTTTGTATGTTATTTATTTGCCTGTGCCAGATCTTTCATTGCAGCCCACGGGACCGAGTTCCTGTGCTGTGTGTTTAGTCACTCAGTCGTGTCTGACTCTCTGC
This sequence comes from Madoqua kirkii, assembly GCA_006408675.1. NCBI lineage: Eukaryota > Metazoa > Chordata > Mammalia > Artiodactyla > Bovidae > Madoqua > Madoqua kirkii. Next base: position 12,884 of record SJYC01078814.1, read on the forward strand.
GACTCATGGACCGTAGCCCGCCAGGCTCCTCCGTCCATGGGGATTCTCCAAGCAACAATGCTGGAGGATGTTGCCATGCCCTTCTCCGGGGATCTTCCCCACCCAGAGACTGAACTCAAATCTCCCGCATTGCAGGCAGATTCTTTACCGACTGAACCACCCGGGCAGCCCAAGAGTACTGGGGTGGGTAGCTTGGCCCTTCTCCAGAGGATCTTCCCGACCCAGGGATCAAACCGGGGTCTCCTGCATGCATTGCAGGCAGATGCTTTACCAGCTGAGCTCTGGTTCCCTTTCCAGGGGTCAAACCCAGTTCCCCTGCACTGGGAGAGCGGAGTCCTAACCACTGGACCAGCAGGCCAGACCCCTTCCATGAGTCTTCAGTCACTAGCTCCTCCAGTGTGATCCCCATCACAGCTTCTATTAGCCCAGACAAGCTGTGCCTCCTTTGGGGTTTTCACAGATGAGAACATCCGCTGCAGAGTGTTGTGCCTGCGTGCTCCACTCCACATTCTCGTGCTGATCCAGGTTTCATCGCCTGGATGGTTTTACGTCATTTGTTCTGAGTACTGTATAGGATTCCATGGTGGGAACAGACTGCAATGTACTTATCCTTCTACAGTCATCTTTGCATAATCTCTGAGCAGTTAATGCGAATGCACATCCCTCAAACCCCTTCCCACCAACCACTCATTCATTCTCCTTCTAGGAAACACACAGTTACTGATTTTTGTGTGTGAGATCACTTTTTTTCGGAACTGCCCTGTCGTATCAGTGTTACAGTTACAGCTTCATAACCACATTCTAATTGATGAACTGCTGCCCTAACAATGCTAATCAATCATATATGTCCACTATAGTTTGCACAATATATTTTAAAAATCTACTATCTCACTTATTTAATTGTCTCCAAAACTTACAAAGTAGGCACAGGGTTGTTGTTGCTGTTTAGTCATGTCTGACTCCTTGTGACCCCATGGACTGATCCCAGGTGCCTCTGCCCAGGGGCTTTCCCAGGCAAGAATACAGGAGTAGGTAGCCATGCCCTTCTCTAGGGGACAGGGATTTAGGACTGGCGTTTAACAGATGGACTATCTGGAACCCAGGAAAGTCTTTGCCTAAGAAGACTTTAGGTTTTAAGTGGCAGGGTGGATTTCTGACTCTCAAACCTGGAACTCTTTCTACACTCAGGAGCCAAAGCCGATGACTGAGCGACGATGGGAAAACCGACAGAATGTATGTCGGGGCTCCCAGGCCTCCCGAGGGACCTGCTCCGTCAGGGTCAGGTGCTGAGCCCGAGGCTCCTTCCGTGTCCCCTCCGAGAGTCCTGGAGGCCTGCAAAGGAGCTGGCGAGACTTTTGGTTTCCGATCCCACGCTCCTTTCCCGCCAGAATTTTATTTAGTCACAGAAATTTGGATATTTGCTCTTGCATGTTTCCCAAGAGACAGAAAAAAAAAAAAATCACCTGCCCACAAACTGACCGCCTCCCCGCTCCGCCCTCATTCGCCAGCCCGCTCGGTGTGTCGAGGCCTGAAGCTCAGAAAGCGATTCATTTCCGCTTTTTCTTTCAGTTTCCTTTCTCTGCCTGTCACCATTTTCCTTTCTCTGAAGAGCTCAGCAAAACGGTCCTGTTTCTAACCGCCTGATGCTGGGCGGGGTTTTGGCCTGTTATCCTTAGCCAGCAGCAGCTGTGAGTGTTTCTGGGCGGGCTTCTGGGTTTGGGGTGAGGCACGTGCCCACGTGAACCAGGACCTTCAGGGTGGAGGAGCCGGCACTTTCCTGCCCTGCCCTTATTCTGGGAATGCTGGTGCGGGGAGACGGATGGAGAAGACTCAGTTTTCCTGTCTTCCGGATGTGACATCCACTGAAGTAGCTATTTGCCTGTATTATTCAGTTTTATGGGCTTCCAGGTGGCCCCGTGGTAAAGAATCCACCGACCAGTGCAAAAGCCTTGGGTTTCATCCCTGGGTCAGAAAGATCCCTGAAGAAGGAAACGGCAACCCAATCCAGTATTCTTGCCTGGGAAATTCCATGGTTGGAGGAGCCTCGTGGGCTACAGTCCATGGGATCGAAAAAGAATCAATCATGACTTAGGGACTAAACAACAATTCAACTTTATACTAAAAAAAAAAAATCCCTGTAGGGTACCTAGCAGTATTATTCTCTGTTCCCCAAATAAGAAACCTCGGCTTAGAGAAGTGAAGGAGCTTGTTTAAGTACACATTTAAGTAAATAGTGAAGGTGGTAGACAAAAAAAGAAAAAAGGTACAAGAGAATTTTATACAAAATTCCTCCATTAACCCAATTGTGTCTATATAGTGTAATTCTTTGAGACTTAGATCATTACATCAGAACTTTTACTATTGTTGAAGAGGATAAAGCTGATTATTCTAGCATTTCAATGATCACCCTAAATTTGACAGATTTGAAAATATCCCCTGGGGGTTTTGATGAAGATGAGGATGAAGAGCTAGTCTGGGGGAAAGGTCACAATAAGGGGTGGGGGTCATGCCCCGGATGTGTGCGAGGTTCTGTTTAAGAGGATCTGTAGGACAGTCAGTGACCTGTTATACCAGCAAGCCAAAAAATGTGGGGTACAGACCTGTTTGGACGGGCAATGGAGAGAGATCGACAAATTCTTCAGCAAAGGAATGAATGTCAAGGAGCTGGTGTTTTACAGGCAGACTGAAAGCAAGAGGCAGCTCCACTGGGAGACTTTTACAATACAGTTAGACTGAAATCTCCCGCTCCGTTGGCAGAGGATTTTAGGGAGAAGGTTAAACCCAAAGGTCACCTTGAAGAAGATGGGCCAGGACTGATGACAGCGTGAACAGTGGGGATAAAGGACGGGTGAGAAATGACTGCGGATGGTGGTTTGGAGCACTCTAGTTTGGGAGGATGGAATGATTAGTCCTTGGGCTTCAGCAAAGGTGAGCTTGTAAAGGTTGGATACGTGACTTCCAGGGGAGCCATAAAGCTTTCTCTCAAGGTTTTTCCTCCAGTCTTTCCTGGGCCTTGCGTCATACTTAGCAGGGTGTAGGGGAAGAGGTATGCTGGAGTGAACTCCGTTCCTCCACACACTCGAAAACAAGCGGGTACTGCCCTGATGGTCCAGTGAGTAAGAATCCTTCTAGTGCGTGGGACGGGGTTCGATCCTGGTCAGGGAACTAACATTCCAAATGCCGCAGGGCAAAAGAACCCTCGGGCCTCAAGCAGAGAGAATCAAGCTTGCCGCAGGAAGAACCTGAGAGCCAAAACTAAGACTCGATGCAGCCAAATAAATAAAACAAGTAAATATTTCTGACAAAAGAATCTATACTTGTAAAAAAAAAAGAGAGGGATTTGACGAAAGGCCGTGGGGCTTCTGTCCCCGCTGCTGCAAACCCTGGGTCAGACCTTGTTCTGAATTCAGCCTTTGTTCTCCAGGAGCTGAGGTCTCCTGACATTGCTGACGATGTCATTGTGCACTGTCTCCCCACAGCATGTAGGAGCTTAGTTAGCTCCCCAACCAGGGATCGAACCCGTGTTCCTCGCATTGAATTCTTAACCAGTGGACCAGGAGGGAAGTCTCTTAAAACTCCCTCTAGAGTTATCTACCTTGTTTCCATTGAATTGAAATACCACTTTCAACGTATAGTTTATTCTCACCCGTTTTGAGGCCTGTATCATTAACTCTTTGCTCTGTTCAACCATTTCTCTTGATGATAAATGGAAGGGATAGTTCTTAATTTGTTACATTCCTCAAGGAAGCTCCCTGGCACTTTAACTGGAATTGTCTCACATTCATGGAAACATTGGGCAGACTTCTCACCTAGGAGTAATTCTTCCTTCATGTCCTTCAGGACACAAGCAGGATTCTTCATGTGGGTTTTGCATATGCTTTGGGGAGTGCATTTATAATAATTTCTTTGCATTATACATAGGTGCTATTTTGGAAACATATTTCCTATGTAGTTAGTGTTGGGCTATTGGAAGGCATTGCAGGTTTAGAACACTGATGTCCTATCTCACCCGAGAGCTCTAATAGAATTTCCGGTGGCCCTTCTTTCCCCCTTTGTGTCCTGCTAAGAGCGTCAGGGTGGTGGGGGCTCCTGGTTTCACTCTGGCCACGTCTCCATCTCCTTCTCCCTCCACCCCCGCCCCCCACCCGGCACGCGCGCGCACGCACACACATACACCTACACACACACACACACACACACACACACACACTCCCATCTGTCCTCTTCCCCACGTGGACAGCTCCGGGTGGCACCTCCTCCTGGGCGCTTCCCCCCCACCCCACTCCTATCTGGGAATAAGAACAAATGGGCAGGGCTTCCCTGGCAGTCTAGTGGTGAAGAATCCACCTGCCCACACAGGGGACCCGGGTTCTCTCCCTGGTCGGGAAATATCCCACATGCCCTGGGGCAACAAGCCTGTGCCTGCAGCTCCTGACCCGCGCTCTGGAGGCCAGCGCCACGCACCGCAAGGAAGTGTAGCCCCGCTTACTGCAACTAGGGGACGCCGCCCTGCAGCAGTGGCGATCCGGTGCGGCCCAAACAAACAGGTAAATCGTGAAGGAAAGAAAAGAATAAATGCACAAATGCTCACTCGATTTTTTTCCTTTGGCTCTGGCAGGTGGTTTTTCAGATTTTTATTTGACTCTAGGGGCAACTGGAGACTCCCCAAAGCCTTCAGAGCAGAGCAGGAATTCTATCTTTGAACAATAAAAATCTGAGCACTCTGGTGCAGTGTGGGCAATGGATAGAAAGGTTTCCAAGAAGAGTTAGCATCCAAAACAGTCAGACTGGATGCAGTGTGAACAGACGACAGAGGAGCGGGTCGTGGAGGGGTGGCTGGGGAGGAGCCCTGCGCCCCGGCCAGGGGCTGGCCCAGAAGCAGAGGTAACAGAAGAGCACCCGGCGTTCAGGCGGTGCACGGGGCGGGGGGCGTCTTGGGGTGGGGATGGTGCTCCGTGTGGACATTCCACGCCTGGAGGTTGAGTGGATGTTCTAAGAGTTCACTTAAAATCATTTGTTATTCTCCTTTATTTATTTTAAAATCATATTTATTTATTTTCGGTCAAGCTGCCTGGCATGTGGGGTCCTAATCCTCCACCAGGGATTGAACCCACGCCCCCTGCAGTGGAAACCCGGGGCTGAACCCCAGGACCACTAGGGAAGTCCGAAGACCTCACTTCTGAACCGTACAAATTTCAAGTGTGAGAACGTGCCCGTGCGTGTGGGGAAGTTTCACACTGAAGTTTGCACTGTGGGCGGGCTGGGGGAAAATCTCAGAGAACGGTCTGTGGGAATGCTGGAGACCGAGCGGGGTCACAGGAGGGAGTCGGGGGGCTTGCATGGCCTCTTCCAAGAAACGGAGCAGCGCAGGGAACCGGGGAGGCTGAGAGAAAGACGGCCCCCGCAGGACGCTTGGGGCAGCGCCGATTCCCAAGGGCGCTCCCTCCAGCCTCCCCCCTGCGCTTCCAGACTTTTCAATATGGAGGTTTACTGTTTGTTTGTTTGTTGTTGTTTTTTTTGGCCATTCTGTGTGGCTTGCAGGGTCTTAGTTCCCCGACCAGGTGTCGAACCCACGCCCCCTGCAGTGGAAATGCAGAGTCCTAACCACTGGACTGCCAGGTTTATTGTTAAAGACAAATATTTTTATAGAAAAAAATAAAAGAGAGAGAGAGGCAGAATTTAGAAGCCTGGTATGTGTGATCTCTTCTGATTATGGTCTAACTTAAAACACAGTTATTACTACCAAACCACGACTGTGATGAATGAGGTGTAGAATAAGAAGGTTTGGACTGCAGAGGCTACTTGCTTACTTCTTAGGGCTGGGAATTCAGGCAACCACCTTCCCTTCCTTCGGTTTTGGTGTCCTCAGCTGCTCTGCCCCAGGGGCCCAGGACTGGCGATCCTGGGGAACAAGGCTGTAAGGTCTGAGCTCAGGTGGGGTCTGACTGCCAAGGGGGAGTGAAGGTGAAAGTCGCCCCGGCGCGTCCGACTCTGCGAGCCCACGGCCTATACGGTCCACGGGACTCTCCAGGCCAGAATCCTGGAGCTGGTAGCCTTTCCCTTCTCCAGGGGATCTTCCCAACCCAGGGATCGATCCCAGGTCCCTGGCATTGCAGGCGGATTCTATACCAGCTGAGCTACCAGGGAAGCAGAACTGGGAAGTAGATGATGAACAAGCCAGTCAAGCAGACACAGCTCGTTCCCTGCTAGCTCGTCCCCTGGAGGATAGGGATGTGCCATTTTAGACAGGGCGATGAGGAGTGCTTCCTGAGAATAAAGTCTCTCTTCTGAGACTTGAATAGCCAAAAGGCTCTAGACAAGGACAGATAGGGAGAAAGCGTTCTAGGCTGGGTAAAGGGCAAGGGCGAAGGCTCAGAAGCAGGAAGCAAACTGGGAGAGCTTGAGGAGGAAGGCCAGGGGAGCCCCACTCAGGGCAATCTGAGGCTGGCAGCTCTGTAAGTGACGCTGATCGTGGCTGCCTTAGTAGTTCCCTGCTAGCTCGTCCCCTGGAGGATAGGGATGTGCCATTTTAGACAGGGCGATGAGGAGTGCTTCCTGAGAATAAAGTCTCTCTTCTGAGACTTGAATAGCCAAAAGGCTCTAGACAAGGACAGATAGGGAGAAAGCGTTCTAGGCTGGGTAAAGGGCAAGGGCGAAGGCTCAGAAGCAGGAAGCAAACTGGGAGAGCTTGAGGAGGAAGGCCAGGGGAGCCCCACTCAGGGCAATCTGAGGCTGGCAGCTCTGTAAGTGACGCTGATCGTGGCTGCCTTAGTTTAGGTTAGGCACAAATGAGGGCAACTGCGGGCTCAGCCTCCCTCCATTTCCAAGTCTCTGTGGTGTGAAAATGTATTCCCTACTAGAGGAAGCAAGTGCTGATGGGCCACACAGCTGGATACCAATTCTGCTGCACCAGTAACGCTCAGAGCCCCGGATGCTCCATACACCTTCTAGTTCCCTGTTGCCCTCCTGTTATCAATTGTGTCTCTGTTTTTAAAAATGTTGACCGCACCCTGTGGCATGTGGGACCTTAGATCCCAATCAGAGAGCAAACCCTGCCGCCTGCATTAGAAGGCGGAGCCTCAGCTGCTGGACGTCTGGGAAGTCCCACCAGTGTCTTTGTGTTGCCTCTTCTGCCTCATAATCACCGTGCGTTTCAGCTCTGCCTCTGCCCCATTCACGAGCTATAAGCTCTGGGTCAATTGTGTATGTATTACTGTTTTTAATCCTTTTTTGCTAAACCTACTGACTCTGGATGTCCAGGTTTCTTTTGTCTTCTGATGGCAATTAAGAGGTCTGTTTTTTCCCCTTTCCCTACCTAGATTGTTTAAATTGTGAACTGTAACACTCAAACAGAAAAGTATACACAATACAAATAATTTTCACTTAGCTGTTACTATACGGTAAAAGTATTTTCATGTGTCACATAACTGCACAATAAGTTATAATCCATTTCAATTACTCGCTGCTAATTCATGTTTATTTTATTTTCACTAGAGTGTAAGCTATTTGATGTACCTGGTGGTTCAGTGGTAAAGAATCCGCCTGCCAATGCAAGAGACCCGGGCTTGATGCCTGGAGTCGGGAAGACCCTCTGGAGAAGGAAATGACAACTCACACCAGTATTCTTGTCTGGGAAATCCCATGAACAGAGGAGCCTGGCAAGCTACAATCCAAGGGCTTGCAAAAGAGTCGGACACTTAGCGACTAAACAATAACAACAGCAGATCATTTCTCAAGTGCCTTTTCATCCTCTCTGTTAGCGTACAAACATTATCTGAGAGGTTTGCTAAAATGTGTGTTTGCAGGCTAGGGTCCTAGAGGCTGTGGCTCACTAGCCTGAAGTCAGGCAGGTCTGCATTTTAAATAAGGTCATCAGTTGATTCTGTGGTTGTAATATTACACTCAGACAATCACTGCTTTTTATCTCTTACACAAGACTGAATTACCTTCCTACCAGCTACTCAGTGACAACCGAAAGATCATCTTGTTTATCATAAGATATTATGGATTCTAATGAACTTAGACAGCATTTAGTAATAGCTTCTTCAGTGAAATGCTCTAAGCTACTTGGATTTATTTAGTTGTTGAAAGTCAGCAATTCAGTTAAAGAACACGCAGGGCATCCTCACTCATTTCCATCATTCTTCTGAGACCTGCTGGCCTGTTCTACTGCCTGTTTCTTACAGGTTAAAAAAAGTACAGACGTGCTTGACGATCATTATCTGTGATCATGGGGGGGTGCTGCATCAGAAAAGAATTAATAAACAAAGGAGAATAAAATGAAGAAAATAGGAAATTAAAAAAAAAAACATTTGCTTTCGGCATTTTATAATGTGCTTACAAGCTGCACTAATAGAGATCATATTAACTTTCAAATTCCATCAAAGCCTTCCTTGAAATCGTGTTTGGCTTTGTGAGTGGGGAGCCCAGAGGTGGGGGTTGGAGGAGGGGTGGGCTGTCTCACCACCATTTCAACTAAGACTGCACACTCGGGTACGCGCGCTTTCTGTAGCTGACGGATGTTTTTAACTTATTCCCTCTGAAGTCTTTTTATTTCTTATCTATACTGCTTTTGACCTTTATCTCAAGCTGCTTCAAATTCATCGTCACGATTACTAAACTCCTTTTGGTTTGTCAGTGTGTAAATTGGATGCAAAAAATGTAGATACAGAATTTTTTTTAAGGAAGTTGATAAAAGGTGTCAGGGCTTAAGCTGTGTCTCTCAGACATGCTGGAGTCCTCATCCCCTG